>PVJX010002879.1:36079-119208 GCA_004027295.1 Dolichotis patagonum | reverse complement strand
CAATTCATCCCATCAAGTTTTATCTAGAAAGTGCGATTTCAGTAACTATTAAAAGGAACTGCTCTATTTAAATTTGCCTTTTATGGAAACAAAACATTCAGCTCTCTCTCTCTCTCTGTCTCTCTGTCTGTCTCTGTCTCTGTCTCTCTGTCTCTCTCTGTCTCTCTGTCTCTGTCTCTCTCTCTCTCTCTCTCTCTCTATATATATATATATATATATATATGTCTGAGAGGGCTGTAAAGTTAAAGTTATATATATATATATATATATATATATATATATATATATATATATATATATATATATATATTTGCAGTGGCCTAACTTTACAGCCCTCTGACTTTCAAGGAGAACTGTGATAAATTTCACTAATTGAGATTTTACCACATAATTACCCAAAGGTAGAATCAGTTTAGAAATTACACAGCCAATCCATTTTTATCACATTTGGAAGGGTTTAAATGTATGTTTCATTCCAAAAGTATTCTTCAAGGGATAAATGTTAAAAAGGTCAATTCCATAAGAAGTAGGAAGTATTTGATATCTGGCTAGTGGAAAAGGGGTTGGAAATAAGAAAAAACTAAACATGATGTGATTTCTGAATACTTACAAGTTTTAAATATTCCAAGCTTACTTAACATAATGCCATCCTATTTTTCTCTGAATATCTCTTTTTTCCTCTCCCTATCTTCTCTTTCTCCTTCCCTACCTTGTTTCTCCTCTCTCTCTCTCTCTCTCTCTCTCTGTAAGTTTTATTCCTCAAATCCTTCAATTATAATCCTAGACTAGCTGCATCAGTTAGTACTCTAACTAGGTTTTGCTAACACTAAAGATTTTTGTTTTCCACAACTCACTACCTCCTAAAACTGTTTAGATTCACCTCAGCTTCCAGACACCAAATTAAAGCACCTGTACTCATTCAAGATCAAAAGCAAGCAGAGTGGCTCAGGATGGATCTACTGGACTCAGATTTCCTTTTCCCTGAGCTAAGCTTGCAGCCATCAATCACTTCAGATCTCATCTATTTTCTTGTCTCTTTGGTGATGGGATTCAGAAAGAGAGATTCCAGCAAACACTTAGACTTTCCACAGTTGTGAAACTTTGAATCCTTCAAATGGTATAACCACATCCATTACCACAAATTTAAGAAACCACACAGCACTGTGTTTGCCTGTTGCCTCTGTTGAACACATAGAGACTTCAGCTGCCTTTGCCTGTACCTGAAGGGGCCGGCAAGCAACCCCAAATTCTGAGAGATGATGTTGTATGGACAGCTGATAAGAAATAAAAATCAGAAAACAGAAGGAGTTTACAAATAAATTTTCTGCTTTCCCATTTTCTGATTATTCCATATTGCAACAGTTTCATCAAACCTCTCTGCAGACTTCCTACAACAATCAAAGGTCATCAATGATGCAAAGCAGGCAACAATTTAGGGATGTGCTCTTCAACCTCAATTTTCCTTCATTTCTGTTTGTCTAGGAATATAACTCCAAGAAGACATTCTTGGCCTCGGTATCTGTTTTCCAGAGAAGCTTATACAAGACATGAGCCAAATACCAGAAAAAAAATGAGGTTTTCAGATTGATTGTTATAAATGGCCACAAATAAAACCTAAGATGTGCAAAACTGAAAGAAATGTGGAAAGATATATGGCAGAGAAATGGTAATATTTTTCAAGCTAGTGAAGTTCTATTAACAGATTAAACAGATTTAGATGCATACAAAAACCTAATCACTATTAGTTGTAGTAAGAAGAATAAGTGCATACTTGTTTTTTTAAAGAAAACTCTCCAAAAAGCTTTAATAATTCTTAATTGGTATGCAACTAACAAAATACATTTAAAATATATACAGAAAAAATGTCTGCAACAATTACACAATAATCCCTTATAAAAGTGAGACTTCTACTCACCTCTTTCAATTCTTGATACATTATGCAGAAAAATCGAGAGATATAGGTCACATTGTATTTCTGATAGTAATTTTTCTAGTAACCAATTTTTACAAACATAGGAAGAAGCCAGATTATCCTGTGTTTGGATTTTTTTTTTCAACCTCTTACTATGTACTTCAGGCTAAGCTTGAATTCACTGTGTATCCCAGGCGTAGCTTGAACTTGCTGTGATCCTCCGGTATTAGCCTCTCAAATGCTGGAATTACAGACATGAACCACCATCTCCAGCCCAAATCATCCTTTTACAGATAACTAAAGGAAAGTTTTGTAAAGTCATTCAGAGGAATATTTTGTAGTTATAAAAATGAAGAAGTTATAGCTATGTGCAGAAAATGAATCTAAGAAACAGAGGTTTAAGTGATACAATCATTAGAAAAGGCACAAAGACTTGCTACCACATTAAGAGGCTCAGAATATCGGTATAGATTCATTGATGATAGAAACTATTTTAAAAGGAAAAGAAGTGCCAGAGATTATTGCTCAGTGACATTAGTACCTGCCTGGCAAGCACAAGGTCTCGAGTTCAGTTCCTAGTACCAAAAACAAAGCAAAGCAAAACCAAAAGTTAAATAAAAGCAAAAGAAGAATAAACCAAACAACCAGGATACTAGTTGCTTTTTGGGGTTAGCAAGAGTATGGGATTTGAAGGAAGGTATAGACATGACTTCAGCGATGTTGGTAATATTCTACCTCTCAAACTGTGTAGAAAATCTATAACTTCTTTATTTTCCTGCTTCACTGATTTTATGGAAATTGCATGTCATATTGTTAAGCATCAAATATTATAACGCAATATACAAAATTTAAAAATTTGTTTTAAAGAACATATTTATGGAGTAGAGCAAGGTATACCATTTGTTACTGATAAAATAATTTAGGAAAAACAAACAATACAATTATCAATATTGTAATTTTAAATGTGATTTTTGAATCATAATTTACCATTCTGGGTCTTTAGATTCACAGTCCAGAAAAATCATAATTTTAAATTGGTAAGTTTTAACTCAATACACTAGTCTGCTTCACAATTTCATTTCACTACATAGCAAAAAAACTATATAGAAATATAAAAGAACTACATAGCAAAGTATAGGGAAATTTGACATGTTTTACTTTATTGCATTCATTAATTTAGCTGTCATTTTGAAAGTGCCAGTGAATTTGTGGTAAACCTTCCTCAGAGTAGGGAAATGTTATCATTACAGAATGTTATTTAAACATTTTTCCTTAAATTATTTTAACACACATACACACAAAGGTTGTGATAAAAACAAAACTGTGGGTAATGTTTAAATAAGCAATTTATTACAAGAAAAGATGCATTGCCACCAATCCTCTTCAAGATACTTTAAATACTTTCCTTTGCTCTGAACACACCTACCCCATCGATTATGGTAATACTTCTTTTACTCTCATAGAGTTTTCAATATTAACTCTGGTTTTCATTATCATATATATGATATATGGGATTATATATATATGATATATGGGATTATATATATGTATATATATCCCCTATACTGGGAAACTATTAGTATAGTCAGTGAAGACAACTTTAAGTGTTAAGCTTACAGCATAAAAAGTTCTTATTTTTTAATTTGAAACTAAAAGCCTTTATTTCCAATGTACACATGCATTAAGAAACAGACTAATCATTACTAGTTCTTTCCAAACTGACCTTGAATTGATTCACTTATAACGTGGGGATCTTGAGAGCTTTATTTATTATGTCTCTGACACATTTAAAAAATAATTCAATATGATGTACAATTTAGAGATAGCGACTAAATAAAATAATATATGTAAAGTCCATAGGATAATGTTTGTTTCACTCATTGCAAATTGGTAACAATTACATACTATCATTCTTAATATTATAATAGAATTGGAGTAGTTCTGACATCTGTGACCAGCCTCTATCTCAAATTCTCAAATGGAATAGGTCTGATATGTTGTTTTATTCTTATACAATATGTTAGGCAGAATCTTCAAGAATAGTGTTGATGCATTTGAAGATTAGAAATACATAAAAAGATGCATGAAACAGAAGATCCAAATAAATGTGAATCAATAAGAATTATCAATTATGTCAGAATTCATTCATAGAAGTAAGGTGGTAAGCAGTTGGTTAATTCAGAAGCCTATGTTTTGTTTTTGGATTTTTGTTGTTGTTGTTGTTTGGTGCAGGGGGTCAAACTCACTATCTCATGCTTACCAAGCAGGTGCTTATACCACTGAGCTAAATCTCTAGCCCCCTAGAAACCTATGAATTTCACCAAAGATTGTTTGTTTCAATCTTTCTGTTAATGTCCTCAGTGTGTCGGTTACTATTTCCAGCCTTGCAAGGTATCTAGAGTGACCAGAAATAGCTCCATAGAAGGTTGTCAAAAGGTTGGATAAGGGCTGGGAATATAGCTCAGTGGTACAGTGTGTGCCTGGGAAGCACAGGTCCTGAGTTCAAGTCCCAATAAATATAAATAAATACATTTTTAAAAAAAATTAGATGAGAAAGCATCTCTTCCTTATGTCTAAAGAAAAAAAAAAAACTCAGGAAATGTTTCTCATGACTGTGATTCCTATTGCATCCATGTTCATTTGTACTAGAATTGGGGGTGAAGCTGTTCTTAGGGTAGGTAAATGACAGTATATGCCACATACAGTTTAGGAAGCAAGTGTTGAAAGCAGCACACACAAAAATGGTTAATCAGCTGGAGATACAGCTCAATGGCACAAGCACCTGTCTAGCAAACACAAGGTCCTGAGTTTGATCCCCAGTACAGAACTTAATCAGTTCAGAACTGACTAAATTCTGAACTGATTAGGTTAATCAGTACAGAACTACTGTGCAGTATCTAATACAGAGAACTATTCTGTAACTATTTGGGGAAACGATATATTGATGGCAATATATCATTGAGTAGACAAATAAATAGTAGGAATTATGAAACACTAAAAAGTACGAATGGAGAAATAGAATTAAGTAAGAAAAATGTACAGAATTTTAAAGCAATGCTATCACATTACTTATATATAAGTCAATGTCATTATTCTATACATATATCCCCTTTAAGTACATTTCCCTTAAGGGAAAAAAACAGTCATTTATTTTCAGTATTAGCACATCACATAGAAAAAAGTAGGTTTTTTTGGCCTGGTTTTCACCTGGACACTAACATTTTTAAAACAACCAAGGAACTCCTAGAATAGTTAAATGATCTGCATTTCATAATTTGCAATTCAGGAGGAAAATTATAATGATAAACTAACTACATAGCATGCATATATAATATTACATGTGGATTCTCAGGCTTACTGACAAATGATAAACATAAAATCACACAAACAAGAAAGTAAATCACACTTTCATTCAAAGTTATTACAGAAGCTATAAAATTCCTTCCTGTGCCTTTTTGAACTTGAAAATATTGATGATTTCTATGAATTGAATCAAAATGATCAAGACAGTGACCAGTAAATATTTAATGGATTTGTGAACATTAGGCCTATTATTTTTAACTTGTTTCTATTATAGGTAAAAGAAATATTGAAGAAAAAAATTCACAGTGGTATTTTCTGTTGAACACACCATGTTTTTAAAGGCTCTGGACTCATAAAAATTTTAAAGCTAATAGCAACCTTATAAATAATTTCATCCTAATCTTACTAATGAGAGGAAGGTAGAGAGAGGATAACTGATGTTTCCCAGTTCATGTAGCTGGCTGGCTGATTGCTTGGACTGGCTCTTATCCTTTTTCACCTGTATTTGGACATATACACAGCTTTTTAAATCTGTTCTCTAATGTGCTGATGTTCTGGATTTTTTTTCCTTTTTCACTTTTGGAACACGTAGAACTCCCAAACCCATATTTTAAAGCAGGCAAATAACTTTTTAACTTAAATTTTAAGCATAATCATGGAAACTGGATTCTGTTTTAAGTCAGTTGTGCTTTTATTTGCTCGTTTGGATTCTAATACGTAGGAAGATTACTTCCATGGTAACTGGGAAATCTAAACAGCCGCTCTGTTCCTCACCAATATCCCATCGTTAATGTTATCCAAAAGAATATTTAATAACATAGAACAAAAAGTACAGTAATTATATTTCAAAACCGAAAATCAAAGTGGTTCCAAATTCCTTCCTCAATATCATATATGTCCTTGTAGGGATATTGGTCTGAACAGGGTTTTCTCTTCAATGCTTATCCCTATGCTAAAATCTATCCCTTTTCTCATCTTTCCTGCAAACTAAAATATACATAAGGGGATGTGGTCCAATGCTATCCTCTGAATATACATCTGTGTCTATGCTGCCTAAATAATTACTTGCTTCATATAAACACATCTTGCAGGCAATTTCACCTGGTCTTGTTACTGTTCATGGCCATTTCTATGTAAGTAAAACTAACCAGCTATTTTCCGTTCAGAGATTCATTTCTTCAATAAATATTTGTTAAGTATCTGGTGTATTTTTGGCATCCTAACTAGATGTGGGAATACTTTGGTGAGAGAGAAAGATACAATTTCCTTACAGAGCGTTTAATCCAGCAGGGAGAGAGGCAATTAAATAACTAAACTCACTTTGCTACTTGCCATGATCTAGAAATTAAGGACTATGAGAAAACATATAACAGAGATGCCTAATGACTCCCAAAGAAAGTTACTTTTAAACTGGGCACTGAAGCTTGAGTAGGAAGGTAAAATAGGTTAAAAAGGTGGGGGGGCTACTTTTTTTAATTTTACAGTTGTGTTTGAGACTTCTTCCTTATTTTTCAATAAAGGTGTTCATAAAAGAATAATTTAAAATTTACAAGCTTGACATTTGAAAGTTAAGTCTTTTGACTGGGGATTTATTTGCCATGCCTAGATTCCTATGTTTCCTAGATCTTAGTCTGAATAGCAGATTTTTAACTTCTGCTGAGGCTGTGGTTTCACAAAGAATAGTCACTATCTTAGAATTATCTAAGGTGGTATTATCTATGAGGTACTAGAGACCTATCCTAGTCCCAGTGAAACAGAATCACTGAGGACATGAGAATAATACTTAAATTTACATTTTTAACAGACACCTACTCCCTGTATCGAGTGTATATTCAGAATCTCCCCCAATTTTCTTCTAATTGCTTCAAAATGAAGTATATGTCTTTTGGGGCACAACTATCCTTAGCTGTCCAGTGCCAAAGTCTGACCTTGATTATTTCCCTATTATATTACCTAAGGCATTATGTTGGTATATAAGCATTTTTGGGGACTAAAATGACACATGCCTAGGGCGATTACCAGTTATTGCAGTTCTCCTACTTGGGAGAAGTGGGAAGTAGAAAGGTCAATGTTCAAAATTCCTGCTTCGCCTATCTACTGTTGTATATTTTTATCTAGGAAAAGAAAATCACAGTCACTGTAAGTGACTAGCCTCTGGCCAACTCAGAAAATTGGAGCAAAGTTTATCAAAGTACTTTAGAGTTTGGACCCAACATTCAGTGTTTTACCAACTAAATCTTTTTAGTGCCAAAGGATGTTGCATAAAACTGTTGCATTCACTGGGATAACAATAGCCTACAGTAAAAATAGCACCCTATGGTAATTCAGTGGCTAAAGAAAGATTCAAGTTTATTTCTTTCTCATTTTAATAGCCAGATATCAGCACTCAAGTTGAAGGGAGTCTCCACTCCACGCTTTTTTGATTTTTGTTTTCTTTTGTTTTGTTTATTTTGTGGTGTTGAGGATTAAAACCAGGCATTTGCACTGAGCTTCATCCCCAGCTCTTTTAAAATTTAAAAACAACAACAACAACACATAGTTTTTGTTAAGTTTCCCAGGCTGATTTTGGACTTGTGATCCTCCTGCTTCAAGTGCTAGGATTATAGTTTTGGGTCACATTACTGGGGTTCCACATGGTTTTTAAGTAACAAGGTAAAATTTAATTGTTTAAGTAACTTTTGTTTCTCTTTCCTTTCCCTAGAACATTTTACTAGTTGGAATGGTAAATTAGGTTGTTACAGGTTCCTTTAGTGGGAAAGGAAAGAATAACACTGAAAAAGTCCAAAAAATGCATACATCACTTCTATTCTTATTTCACAAGTGAAAACATAGTTGTGTGGTAACACATAATTAATATTGGGGATCAGGAATATAATCCTTGAAAAGGTGTCCACATGCCCTATTTGAATTATATTAATGTAGAAAAAGGGAAGAATAGGCATTGTTGTATGACTAGCAGTTTCCATAATTGTACTTTAGAAACATAAATTGAAAAATGATGCTTTTTGTATGGAAGAGATTATTGGCTTTGAAAACAAGTGCATGTATTTTTAAAAGCATGTAATTTTAAAAACATAGTAAGAAATGAGGTATATTTCCTTTTGGAAAATAAATCTGTAACTTACTTATTGGTGCTTAGCAAACACCTCAACTTTTAAAGTCTTGAGGTGTGTCAGAAAACTTTTTTGCAAAGAGAAGATAGCAAATAGTTTAGATTTTTCAACTATGGTATCTCGGCTGCAACTATTCAGCTCTGCTACAATAGTGTCTAATAGTCTTAGACAATACATAAATACATAAGGGTGGATGTGCCCGAAATAAAACTCAAAAATCTCTAACAGTCTGGATTTGGCCCACAGGCTGAAGATGGTGACTTTGCTTTAAAATAACAGTTTTCTTTTATGTTGTCTTATGAGTCTGTGGGTGATAAATTCATAATCTAGGTAGTGGGCAGATCATCTCAGGTTGGAATGCTGTAGAATGGCCTCACTCATTTACGTGGTGTCTGATCCAAAGGTTCTTGGCTGCTATAACTTCTTTGTATCCAATGTCTTCTCTCCTTTTCCCTGTACTGGTTTAAACCCCTTCTAATGGTGGTCTCAGGGCAGCAAAGAGAGCTTCCCTAATATGCATGTGCTTATCAAACTTCTGCTTTCATCAGGTTTGCTGATGTTACATTGGTCAAATCATATCATCTAGCAAAGCCCAGATTAAAGTGAGAGAGATATAAACTTTAGTTCTTGATAAGAGGAACAACAAAGTCATATTACAAAGATGGGGTATATAGAGATATGAGAAATTATTTTTTCTTTGTAAACAATTACAAAGTCCTTGAATTAGAAAATGGCTTTACAATTCAATTTAACTGCAATAATTTCTTCCAACACTATATAATTATCTAAATGGATTTTCAAAATATTTCTGACAATAGAATGATTTTCACACTTTGTAAAGTATTAAAGAAAATATATATATTTTCTTTAATACTATATATATATATATATATATATATATATATATATATATATATAACTTACACACACTAAAAGGAATTAAATTCCAAGGCCAGAACTAAAACAAGTATCTTAAGAATAAGTGATCTGTATTGAAGACAAACTAGATGAAAAAGTTTTTAGCTAAGCGACTAACTGGGATGATTTATAGACAGTTCAATATTTGCTTAAATTCCTTACTTCCTGCAGTGCCTACCTTTAAGTTCCAAGTTATACATACCGCCTGTCATTGTGAGTGACATAGTGGCCTCTGGCTCAGAATATTCTATTAAGAGTTTTCTGAACAGTGGGGTACTGTATAGAGCAAGCATCAGACCTCACAAAAACTTACCAAATTTTGAAGAATGAAGCCATGGATTTAACTTAAGTTTGGGGAGTAGATTAAAACCCAAAGATATTCTCTTGGAAAAAAAATATGTTACTTTAAAATGCAGAAAAATTTTCACGACATAATCATGTAGAAGAAATTTACTATATAAACATTTATAATTGTTTATTTTCTTTGTAAATTCTAATAATAGGAGAAAATATAATTTTTAAAAGTCTTGCTCCCCACAAATTTTCACCAATTAATTGAAATGTTTTGCAGTGTGTTAAAAATGGAAAATCTTTTGATGTTTTGTATGACTGGCTGAATTAAATTACCGCAGTAGTACCATTATTATATTTATCATGGATCAAGAATCATGTGAAATAGATCATCTAAGGAAAGAGTCTTGTGTGAAGATATCACATGTTGTTGTTTCAGTTGAAAACAACTAAAACTCAGTATTATGCCAGTAAAATGGCACATGAGAAATAAAACTCTGAAATCCCCTACTTAGGATTGTTCAATTTTGGTGGTGTAAACATTCTTATTTTGGTTTATTTCCATCTACCATGGTGATATCAATGAGCGTGATATGGGAGAAATATTCATAAAATTAGCTCTTGTGAACCAGGGGGAGATGGCTCTGATACTCTCTTGCCACAGTCACAGTGACAGTAGGAATTAGGAAAAACAAAACTGGAAATCTTAATTGTCCATAAAGTCCATTCTCCCAACTACCACACCATAATGCTTTCCTGACCCAATAAACTATTCAATTGACAAATCATAAAAAATTATAAATGTCAGCATCATCTTTAATTTCAGAAACATTATGCTTCCTTATTCTATTTTTAAAATTAATCCAGGAAATATTCAGTCAGAATTATGGAAACTACTACATTAGAAACCCAGAAAACCTTTTATGCTTCTTTTATTACATTTACATTATTTTTTACTTTTTGTACTTATCTTAAGCTTTGTAATTCTCCTTAATGTTGCTTTTAATCATATTTCATTGCTAAATGTCTTCTTAAAGTCTTTATGCTTAGCTTCCAAAAACTCTCTTGCTATTTCAGATTGTTGTTTCTTCCTCCTCTTTCATCTTTTCCTCTTTCTCTTCCTCTTTCTCTTTTTTTGACCATATATTTATCTTTCTTAACTTACAACATAACTTTCATAATTTCACCCTAGTTATTCAACTAGGAGAGAAATCTTGTTGATCAAATAATATATCTCGTATTTTAAGAATCATTTACCTTCTCTTAACTAGATTTTCCTAATCTGGGAAATGGGGTTAATATAGTACATACCTTGCATTGTATGAGTGGCTGATTCATTAAAAAAAAAAAAAACCAAAACAACAACACCAGCAGCAACAACAACAAAAGTAAAGCCATACACACCAGAAAAAGCAAATGTGAAAGACATGACAGAAATGATGTTTTGAGAATGGAGGGTATCTAAATTTTTGATCCTAATAAAGACTACTGCTTAATGATTAATGGAGTACACTCTAAAAATCTGGAAGTGACAGAAATTTTGAGAGTAATACCATTTGTTCATAAGAAAAAATAAATAAAATTGTAGTTTAGTATTTCCTTTATATAACACAATGTACACTAGGAATTTTCATCTTTTGTTAAATTAATTAAGGTATTAATGAATAATGTTCATCATTATTGTGAATTGGAAGAAGGACAAGTGAGAGATTTTTTTTCCACAATAATCTTATATGTGTCAAGCTTAAACAATAAAGGAAAGATGTTACACTTTGGTATGGTTGTCTACTGTTTGGCTAAAGGGAAACAAAAAAGCATACCTGTGATGATAGGACAAAACATAATTAAACTATAGAGCAAATGAAGAGTTTTGAAGGTCACCAGAATTTTCATAACTTCTTCTAAAGTCTGAACTGAAATGAGTAGACACCCAGAAAAATTCTTCACATGTACTTCTGTAGAAAAATAAAAGCAGAAATTATGTTGATTCTTCTTTTTATACAATAAATCCCATTGTGTACTTTCTCCCCATTTAAAGATTGAATATATAGTGTGAAATGGTTAATTTATAACGTATAGCTCTCACTGCTGAAAATAGGAATACTCTTACCTTTTGTTAGATGTGTCATTTTTTATAGATCCATGGAAGCATAAATGTTGTCTTGATTTCCCATTGAAATTAACTTTATTCTGTAGCATATGCTAGGTTCTGAAGCACCATACAGAAAGATAAATGAGGAGTTTTATGTTTTCTGATTCAGTTTCAAGTACATCCAGACAAATGAAAATAGAGAGGAAACAGAACTAATTGGAAGATTGAGGCTCAAATGAAATTAAATCAGCAATAGGAACAATATGGAACTTGAGTCAGGAAATGAAGCCAGGAGTGAATTCAATTTTAAATAGTGGTTAGTTATAATTAAACCCCAAATATAATTTGTAAATCATGAACTAGACCACTGACTAGAACATATAACAACATTCATGTTTTGTATATTTTACTTTCCCATCCTCAACTCCTACCATAAAATTGCTGTTTTATCATGAAAAGGCAAGAATATAGGTAAAGACTATGTTTTGGGTAAAAAGAGAATCCTGGGAAGAAAAATAATTGATTCAAAATTCAAGCAATTATTTTTCTAATAGATGAAAAATGATGATGATGGCATACATTTTGACTCAAAGAAAGAAAATAAATCTATTGAATATAATACTTCTGTTCTTTTTAAAGCCAAATGATTCATTTTAGTACTCCAATGGCTTTACTTATTAAATTCCATCACCCAGTAGACAAAAAGTACAATTTGGCAATAATACAGTAATAACTGGTTTTTCCCCCTTATAATTAAAGAACTTGACTTTTATAAAGGATATTACATTAGCAGTGCACGTTATTTCTGTTCAAATTTTGCTAAATTATGCTACTGTAAAATGCATACTTCAGTTATTAAAACATAGTAACTGAAATTTTTTAATCTTTGTTCAGGAGAAAGTGTAGGGAAGACTCATTTTTGCATAAAATTTTGGACTGCAGCAAATCCCATTGTCTCATAATTCTGGGTTAGGTTTTTATTGACCTGTAAAGTAATATGACATTTTAGAAGCTTATGGTAATTTATTTTGTATGTTAAAAAAAGTATCACTGATGAACATCAAATTTAAACATACTCTAATTTAAACAGATTGTGTAACAGAAATAGTGAGAAAGTCACATAAATAATAAATAAATTAAAGAGAATTTGGGATTAGTCACTAAGTGCAAACGAAAGCTCTAATAATGACAAGGTTGTGAACAAAACATTTAAAGACATGTAGAACACATCACTTGCATATCAAAATTTCTGTTATATGTTTTCTGGGCTTCATTTCATTATAAAATTATGAAATCTAGCTTAATAAAAAACACTTTAAGAGAAATGCTGCAAAAATTGTCTTGTGACAAACACCAATTCTATATGTTCATAATATAACCTATTTTTCAAGATGCTATATTTAATAATTTTAGTTATTCAATAGGAAATACTATAATTTCCCAAAGTTGACTTTATTGGACTACATAAATAACACATTTTATTATTAGACCTTGCTTTTTACCTCGAGCATTTTATTTTTATACTAGTTCTAATGTCTAGAGAACAGTTGAAGAGGTTTAAAGTGATCATTTTTTATGGAATACATGGTTTGTCATGAGCAACATAAATAAATACATTAATTGCCTTATCATACTTTTTATCTGACAGATGGGTCCCCAGGCACAGAGCCTAACCTTTTATTTTGACACCTGCCACATTTGCCAGCCCTGACCCTTTTTCTTTGCCAGAGTGTCACTGTGCTGTTCACCATGGTTGCACTAATCTCCAGCTTTTTAAAAGCATAATGTTGGAACCCTTCGGAGAATCACTGCTATCAATCAGTTGATACTACAACAGCAAGTATTTCACAGATCCATCCAACACCCCTTCTCTCCTGTGATTCAAACACATTTGCTCTTGTTTCTATGACCTACTGGCTCAACAAGATTACATGGAGCTTGTTTTAATCTAAGGCCCCATATTGCTAACACCTGACACAAACCATTTCATTTAGCAATAATTTAAAGTTTAGAATTTTCTTAAAAGTAAAAACTGGAAACTATGTTTCAATTTTCTTTTAGAATAATAATCTTCTAGTCAAAAATATGCTTTTTTAATATAAGTGAGGAGCAAAAAGCAATCTGAACACATACAATTAAATGAAATTTTAAAAGCATCAAAGCAATAAAACATGTTTTGAAAATCACAGCGCACCCAATCTCTTACCTGCACCTTTGATTTCTGGAGTCACTCCAGAAGCCACTACCACATATTATATGTCTGAATACTACAACTAAAAGTACATGTCTGGTCCATTAAACAGTGTGTTTCTTTTTTTCTAAGGCATATTGGAAATCAGAGAATATACAAATGGCTGGTATATTATGGAAGCTCATTTATCATTGTGGTAATTTGGCATAAAGTTTAAGAAATTCACTGAGGCAAAATCAAACTATAATTATGGAAATTTTGTAATCAATCTTCTGAGGAATTGGAAACAAATAAAAAAAACTAGCTAGATGAGTTGATAGGAAACAGGTTTTAAGCAGCAAACAGGTAGTTTCACTTGAACAACACAGTCTGCAGTTTGGCTTCCAACTTCATTTCAGAGATTTGGATGCCAATAGCTCAATCCATCTATTGATTCTAAAATAAATGTATTTTATATAATGGGAAAACTCAGTGACTAAGTTTTGGTTAAGCTGTGTATTTTTGAATAATTTAGCAGCTTATTTTATGCCAACTAAGATGCATGTGTTGATTACAAGACAACTGGTACCTATAATGCAGGGCAGTCGAGAAAATGTTGTTTAATGCCTGGGGTCAGGGGCTTTTAGAATTGAGGGTAATTATACTGTTAGGACAGCTTTTTGTACTCCAACATCAGCAGTTCTTTAACGTTTAGTGTCGAGAATATTAATATGACTCAGCTCTATTGCACATATTCCTGTTTCTGCCCTGACCTAACCCAGATTTCACAAATTACTCAGTTTCTGGGAACTCTTATTTTAAGCAAATAAAATAACATAGAATGTCCTTGACAATCTTTTCTTTACATATTAGAGCTAAATTCAGAGACAAAAAATTGATGGCCCCAGCTATGTTTTTCAGCCTAGCTACAAAAGCCAAACTGCTGACCAGACTATCCTTTGGATCCAAAGAGTGGGAGGCATAGACCACGTGTGAGTAAACTTGACAGCTTAGGTGACCAACATTGTGGGTGAGGATAATTTTCTTAGAAGAGATGTAGCATGACTGACAAGACAATAGTGTGGTCAGGGACTGGCCCTGACTTCCTTGCTATTTTTTACCTGTTCAAAACAGTAAGCATGTTAAGAATAACAATTTTTGGAGCTCTTTTAGCTATTTGTAATAATAAATACTGAGAGATGCTAAATTTAATATTAATAGACGTGAACTTGTGTGTTGCTTAATCTATTTTTATTTTTTTCTATTAATTAAAGTATATTATATTATTAAAAATAATGATTGGCAACATATTGGGGTATGGTGAGAAATGAATTTCCACCAATAATAGTTTGAAAGTAACTGGATTAGAAGACTTCTAAACTGTTGTGCTGTTTTTCTAACCAATCAAGTAATAAAATCAACTCTTTATGGTTAAATACTTATTCTGTGAACATCAGTTTCCTTATTGAAAAAAAAAATCCACAATGACTACAATACCAATCACACACTTCCAAGGTACAAATAATGGTCAGATACAGTAGGTGAATTCTGAAAATTTGTAACAGGTTCATCAAAATGAAATTACTATATTTCACTGCTATTGAGGTTGCTTTACATAAAGATATATTAGCATGACTTGGAAAAAGTAAGAACATATATTCAACCTTATCAGAATAAAGATATGTATTTTAAAGCTTATATTTTTTTCCACCTAAAAATGTGAGGTATGACAATATAAATACCTTTATTTCTGTTGTATTTCCTACTTTTTACAAAAGGCAATTGAAGATCAAATTGATAAAAATTGATCAATAACTTGATTGTATGTAATAGTTAAATAAAAATATTTAAGCATAAGTAGTTTAAGGAGTACCATGAAAAAGCATATGTTTAATAAAGTAAAGATACAAATATTAAAATTTAAAGGTATTCTAAAGACTTTGTGCCATGGCAATTGGAGATTTACAACAGGCATTTATACTGTATTACTGAAGAATGAATAATATTAGGAAAGGGATGTAGATGAGTTCAGTTATTATAGGAAGCATAAAAATTTTAGTGAAAGCATACACTCAGACAATCTATGTACATGTGTGTGTTGGTACATAAATGGATGGGGAAATATCAGGGAATAAACGAAGATAGAAACATAAGTAAAATGTAAAACACTGAAAATCAAAATGTAAAATGTATTTTTTTTATCATCAAAGACATGATATTAAAATGAAACTGGAACTTTTCTAGAATATTATTTTTACATGTACGTCATTTACTATCACATATATGAAATTCAAACATTACAAAGAGAAAGTTATATAACAAATTAATTTCCAAACAAAACACAATGCAATATGCTAATTCATTTTTTAAATCTAAAAAAAAAATGCGAAGAGTAATAACACAATTTAAACAATACTAATATGCTATCCTCTGACCATCTAGTATTTCAGTTTAATGCAAAAAACAAACAAACTAAATGATAAGACAATTCCTTCTCCTAATAAACAATTACATCCCCAACAATTTTATCACTTTACTATAGAGTCATATTAATTAAATTACAAAATATCTCAGAGACTCATGCAAATTTGGACTACTGTACATATAGGTCTAATGCATATAAATCTACCTAATAAGAATGTCATTCATTATTTTAAGAAATAAGTTGTATAACAATATTAATAATGCACTTTACTGACTTCAATACAGGTTTTTAGTATTCCTGCATTCAACTGTAGTACCAATTTCAAAAACAAAGTAAGTGGTAATTTTGTTTGTATAACATTGTTTTATTTTATATTAGGAAATCTTATGGCATAAGATTGAAACAATTGATTGATTATACAAGAAATACACAAAGGACAAACCAAAAAAGATTCTACAATTCTAGAGAGGTCACTGCCTAACATAATAAGCAAACATTGTAGTACTAAAACTTGAACTATGAGAATAATCCTATTTGAGTGTCATATGAATACGACAGTATTGAAAGAAAGTGATAATTCTGCAGAGATGTCTTCAGAAAGTACACAAAAGGAAATCAAAGATAATAAATGCAAACTGTAAGTATTTAAATAAAATTTGGACAGTGGCTGAAAGTCTAATTTAGCTGAAATTACTGTTGTTCTTGAAAAGAAAAAAAAGGGAATAAAAAATTCATACAATTCTCAAACAAGACATAGAATTGTTTGGTGATGAAGGAATCAGAAGAATATATATAGAAGTAGTTTACAGATCCCTCTACAGCATTTCCCTCAACATTACTCATGTGAAAAGAACTTTTTAAGTAATTAGAAAAAATTACAATAGAGTAAACAAACCTTTCTTCATTACATCACAAATTTATAAAGACAAGTACTATTATTTTGCTTTGAATTCTCTTAGCTTATTGTTACTTTCATTTTATCCAGTGTTCCTTTTATTATTTTAATATCTTAATTTTGTTGATTGAATCTATACATGGGTTAAATTAGAATGATGTTTAATATTCACCTAGCATATATTTAAAATTCTTGCAATCTTCTTTATGGTATGTTATAAATTTTTATATTAGAACTGTATGTAATATTTTGTTTTTGTTACTTCTTAACAATATTCAAGTAACTACCAGAATAAATTACTCACTGCATCAACCTTATTATTATATTTTGCTGTGAATTTCATTTCTACTGAAGTTTAATATTAATCAGGTCACATTGGTTGATTTCAACTTAGGACACTCAAGGAAAAAGATACGATGAGATCATGGTTCTCAAGTGATTTTTAGTCAGCTAGCTATCTTCTTTGATATAAAAAAAAAGAAAAACCCCTTCTACAAGCTCCTCTTAAAGAACCAATTCATTTTATTCCTACAATACAAATATTTGATAGTCTTACTGATCTATCAGTTTCTAATCATCTTTTTTTTTCTTTTAAAGGTTATGCGTCTTGATATTCACTGCTCCAACCACTTTCACTTTGGCATTTTACCTCCAAATTTTTCTGTTCGGAGCAGCTTTCATTATCAAACTTGCCATCTTTACTTAGGATTAATTCTAAATCTTCTCTGATTTTTGACATAATTGATCACTTCCAATTTAAACTCAGTTTTCTTGGCTTCTTTGACCTCTCTAAACTCTGACAATCTTTCTAACTTCATCTTTCCTTTTTGGCCCAATATGCGCACAGCTTCCTGAGGATCGGCTTTCTTCCCTCAAATATAGCTCTTATCTCTTTCACTTTTGTCTCTACAAGCCTTTTCCTGAAACATTACTCCATACCAGGCTGCCTTCTAGATATTAACCTTATATACCACCAACACTCTAAACTCAAAACATCCAAACACATATTTCTCTTTTCATCACTTCTCTTCCCAGGCCTTGGATATTACAGGAATATACTGTGGTTTAGGTATGATTCATGCCTATTTCCTCAAACATTTGTGTGTTGAAGACTTGTTCTCCATATTGGAAGTGTTAAAAGATGATAGGGTTTAATGGGAGATCGTTATGTCAGTGGTGCTATGCCCTTGGGATAGACTCAGGTATTTCTAGTGGGACTCAGATAAGTTGTTGATAAAAGGTTGTTATAAAAGTGTGAGCTTGGCATTATGCAGCCTCTCTGGCTTCCTGTTCAATATGATTTCTTCCTCCCTCACTTGTTTCCATCCTTACCGTGTTCCCTGAGAGGGAAATAGGCTCATCACTGGAGCATGTGTCATGTTTTTTGCTTTTTGAACTTTCAGTTCCCTAAGCTGTGAGCTAAGTAAACCACTTTTGTTTAAAGTTAACCTGTCTCAGATCCTTCGTTATAATAATGAAAAGCCAGACTAATGGAGACCATAATCCAAAAACCAAGCTTGGTTTCAGATGAAACGAACTCTAATTCCAGACTACAGGGCTTAAATATGTAGATCTCTGAATTTTGCCACAATACTCCTCACTTCTTCCTCCTGTGAGTTCTTATTTTGCCATGAGTTTCTCATTTAACTTTTACCAAAATATCAAAATAATTATGTAATTTACTCTTAACATAGATTTTCTTCTTTCAAAGTTTTCCAGTGACTTTTTGTAAGAATTTTCAATTATTTTTTCATTTCCAATAACTTCTACTATGTAGCCAGATATCCTTGTGTGGTCTAATTTCTAAATTTATATCTTTTAAGATCACATTTTACCTATCCTTTCTCCTTCATACTAGACTGTCAGTTTTTGGAGAATTAGGGATCTGTGTTATTTTTCTGTGTACCTAGAACTATTTACCATACTTTATTGCAGGATCATAACATACATATTTTTGTGGTAAAAGAATAAACGAATGAACTAGTTTTAAGCTAAAGTATCTCTTCTTACCTGAAATTCTAATCTCCCAGAGAGGTAGTTCTCAGCCCTGGGATGTTCACTGGAATCACTGGAAAGATTCTGAGAAACACTAATTCTCCACCTACACAGATTTTGATTTAATTGCTTGGGGTGGGTTTCAGAAAACGGTATTTTTAAACGTTCCTCAGACAATCTGAAGTATGCTCAAAGTTAAAAACTTTTGAACTAGAGAGTAAGTGTAGGCTGAGGAAACTTGAATTTTGAAATTAGTTTAAGATTAATTTTTACATACTATATTTACCTCAACAATCAAATCCACCCAAATGAATTCTTTCACTGTCTCTATGCAACATTTGATATGTAAAAGATTAACAGTTAATGGAAAATATACATAGAAAAAAGAACAAAGTTAAACTTTTTAAGTCTATATGTAATAATCTTAGAATAGAATATTCAGAAAGTGTATGTTGCAGAACCAGAAAGCAAAATATCATAATTTATTCCTGGACCTATCATTCTTTTCATATAGTTGTTTATTCATGTGACCAACATTAATATTCAATTAAATTTTCTTATTTTCTTACTTCTTATTTCTTATTGTTGCAACTTTAATTAAGACTAAAACAATTCCAAGATAGTCTATTTTAAATTTTAGATTTTATTGATCCTTAATACACCTTCTGTGATCATTGATAGCATTGATCTCTTGAGAGATATTAGGACCTTGGTAAGACCTTCGTACTTATTATAAGTTTTGAGCAATCTAAATTTATTTTTGTGTGTTTTTTGTTTTTGCCCTTTTTTTTGTGACAGTGTCTCACTGTATAATTTATGCTGGTCTTATACTTGCCATGTAGCTCAGCCTGCTCTTGAACTCATCTCTATCTTGCCCCATCCTTGCGCAAGTTGTGATTACATGCGTGTGCAACCATGCCCGTTGTTCATCTTAACTTTAAAGAGCTTTATACTGCACTTATTGTGGGAAAAGAAGTAAGTAAGTAAACACTTCTAACTTTCTGGTGTTTCTCTTATTTTGTCTTGCTCTCTTCTTAAACACAGATATAACATATCAGACATACCTTTTCCTTTCAAATTTCTTCAAATAAGTAAACATATGTGGCGTTTCGCTAACCCTTCTTGTTTTAAGAGGCAATTAACAGTATTTAATACCACCTTCTCTCATTCAACAGCCTAAGAGGTGTGGAACAGTGTGGAAAATTTAATCTTTTTTCTTCTTTGTAGGTTATTCCTTTGGCATTCTTTTTCCTGAGGTTTAAGAGTTTCAGATATGCAGCTGTTGAAATTTCGGGCCAATACGAAAGTGAAAGGACAAAATATTTAATTCTGTTTAAAAAATGGCTGCAAAAACTGAAACCTTAGGAAAACAGAGTAAGATAAAAATCTGAGATAGAAATACCTCAAAAATTTAAAATGTGCCCACCATCCCCCCCCCCTTAGGCTTATTTAGTGTGAAGAATGAAGAGGGAAAAAACAACACAAACAGCTTCTTTCTTTACAGAAACATATGTTACTAATGGCCATTACAAAAAGCAAGGTAGAAGAAAACAGGGATGGAATCTGGAGCCAATTTTCCAAGTTTAAATCCAAGTTCTGACTATCATGAACTGTGTGACATGAACCAAGTTATTATTGTTGCCTAATTTTCCTAAATCATAAAAAATGAGAATAAATGAACTTCTTACCTCATCAAACTACTGCAGGGACTCACTACTTTGGGGATATTGAAAAAATGAGATCTTACTCAAATTTCTCATCTCATATTCTTTACAACTTTTTTTTCCCACTCTCTTGGCTTCTGTGATGTACTTTCATTCTTATTGCTTCCTATTATGTGGAATAGTTTCTTCAAACAGCCTTTGTAAGCGGTGTAAGTGTAAGACCCTCACTTTTAAGAACTCTCTTTGTGCCAGCTGTCAAGGTTACAGACATCCCAGAAAGTCCCTATTAGTTGCTTAAGAAACTTCTCCAAGATTTACATCTGCTGTCTAAACTGAATCTTTGTATTTTTTGCTTGCTCAATCTCTTTAGATATATCTTGCATTTAATCCATTCAGTCTTTTGATTTGGCATCTTCCCTACCATTGTATCACCTTAGGAAAAAGCAGTGTTTTCTAGGGACAGGTAGAACCTATTCAAACTGAAGCTTCCAGATTCTTCTTGTCATACCAGACCTGAAAGAGACCCTCTCAGCAAACATGCCACCCACCCCCATCAACAACAGGAAACTGGTAAAGAGCCATGCTGTTCTCAGCAAACAAAACAGATGGTCATAAAGAAAATTGAGGATAAGACATACAATCTTTTTCAAACCAGGAAGTCCAGTATTAGCTACACACTTGCACTGACTGACCCAGGTACTCTGATCCCAAATATTCTACCCAGATTGCTTGGAATTATAACCTCACCCACAAATTTATTTAACTTCTCTGAAAATTTAACTTCTTCTCTGACTAGCCATTGAAATCATTCTTAGGTACATCCAGACAAAATAAATCCAGCCTTTTGTTCACATAAAACCTGTGTCTGGGTGGTTTCTCATGTGCTGTTGATAACATATTGATACAGAAAATCTAGGGTAGGGTAATTCTTTCTTGGAGTGTCCTACACCCTACTTTCCATGTCTTTTAAACCCAGTGCAGGTCATGAATACTCCCTAGGAAGGCTGAATTCCTTGCTGATTGATCAAGTGCAGTGACAATTGGCATGATTACTCATCCATGCTCCATTAGGACCCTGCCAGTTTTGGACCTCATTGCCATTCTTATTTTGTCATGTCTGATGTGACAGTTGACTCTGTCTGTGCTCCATGGGAAATATTCCTATTCCTTCTTCTATTCCTTTTTCCTTTTCCCTAGCCAGTCTCTTAAATCACCTAAAACCTCTTTGTCTCTGCCCTGATCTGAAGTGTAAATGTCTTAATATTCTTCTGGCACACCATATGGCCACGGTACAGACTGGACAGTGACTCCTATTAACAAGAAAATGGCACTTTTGATTTCTCTATTCTGTGGGACTTAGACAATTATTGCCAGAGGCTGAGCAAATGGTCAGAGGTGACCTATAGTTAACATTGCTTGATATTCCTACTTTGTATGCCTCATGGGATTCCTCTCAAATCTTCTTTCCCTCCAGATTGGAACTCCTCCAGCACCTAGAGACTCTTCTCTGACAACAGATCCATCTGTTCTTATTCTTCCCTAACAGCTACCTGCACCTCCTTCAGTGGTTATAGGCACTGCTGCTCCCTCTTCTCTCCTCCAGGCTCCAGCAGCTTTACCTTCCATCCCTAACCCTCCTGTAGCTTCCAGTCAGTCACTGGCAGAGCCCTTCGCCTTTGCCCTACCCATGAAACCTTCTGTCTATCTATCAGATGCTGCCTTCTGAATCTGACTCTCCCCCATACACTATGCCTATCCTTTTCCATCTCATATCTGGTCTGGATTACAGTTTGGCCCCTTGATCCTTGACCCTTGCTCCAACTCTGAACCCTTGCCTCCTTGGCCCTCTATGAGGTGGGAGGAGTAGAAGGAACAGGTAGAGTTCAAGTTTCTTTTTCTACCACAGACCTCTCCAAAATTAACCAGCATCCTTGATCTCATGGCCTCTTCCACTAACTGGGCCTCTTGTCTGTTTTATCCTCCTCCTTCTTTTTGGGGTACGTCACCTCATACTTTTCTCAGAGTTTTTATGGGATCATGTTCAGGTGATCACAAACTGACAGGTGCTGGCTGTCTCAATCTGACCCTCTTCCCCAAATTTTTTCTCAATTAGACTGCCCACACCACTCCACTTGTCATGCACTAAGTAGTCATGAGAAATAGCAGTCACTTTCCTGCCCCAGTCTGTATAGAACAACAAAAACAGTGCAATGTCACCTCTAACCTGAGAGAGACCCTCTCAGTAAACATACCACACTCCACAAAGAACAGAAAACTATTAAAGGACCATGCTGCCCTCAGTAAACATCCATGAAGAAAATTTAGGACAGGACATACAATCTCCTCGACATTGGAAAGTCCAGTACTATCTACCCAGCTGCACTGACCATCCTGGGAACTTTGACCTTTAGAATTCCCCCTAGATTCCTTGGGATTATACCTCGATCTCCAAACACCATAAAAATTTAACTTCTCTAGTCAGCTGCTGAAATCATTCACAATCTCAGTTTGTATGCACCCAAACTAAAACCAACCTTTTGTTCACATAAAGACTGTGTCCAGGCGATTTCTTGTGCTGTTGGTAATACTTCTGTCCAGCCTCCAAATTGGAAAGTCTCATTTTCCTCCTTGACATGATTATACAGCTTCTATAGTACATTTCTGTCTGTCTTTTTACTCCTTAAAGCATCATAGATTCCCTTGCTTTCTTAATTCCCACATTCATCCTAGAAATTTCCTTTTCCTCCATGGTTTTAACATGCATTAAAATAATGACTTTGACTTGATGTCATTCTATACCAAGCACTATTTTGAGATGGTTAGCTTTATTGTCCTCACTTTGAGAATAAAGAAACTGAAGTAATAAGGGGTAAGTAACATAACCAAAATCACATAGATCAAACGTGGCAAAGGAAAGAATGACAATCCAAGTCCTTTTACTGGATTTATACTTGCATTGGTCAATTTCCCCACTGCTACACAAAATACCTGGCCCTGCAATTTAAAGGAGGAGAGGTTTACTCGTTTCATAATTTCAGGGAATCAGTCCTTGGTCTGCTCATTCCAAGTTTCTATCATCAAGGTAGAAAGGTGTGGTGGGACTCACAGTGACTGTTGTCCAGTGCCAACTAAAGGGCCACAGGCTAGATATAGTACTGAACATCATACCTCCATGATAAACACAAGCACAACCAAAAGTGTGCTTTAATCTCCTGGGAAGTTCCTAGACCAACAAGTTGGCAGTTAAAGTTAACCATCACAATACTAAATATGCATTTAAAAGCAGGTTGTCTGGATTTGAATTCTTTTTAAATGGAGGAGCTGAGGTAAAATAATTAACAGTCTGGATTTGAATTCTTTTTTAAATGGAGGAGCTGAGGTGAAATATTTAGCAGATTGGTGCCTAGATTTCTTGTTTATAAAATGAGGATAATTATCCCTATCTCCCACAGTTTATGTGAGTATTAAGTCTGTAAGCATACATATGGTACTTATTAACCAGCACTTAGTACTTTAATGGTTAGTTGTTATTTTTATTACTATTATTACTATGTAGTGCCTCTCATGACACGCAAATCTCTTTGCTACCGATTTTAATTCTCCAAACCTGTTTATTCAACTTTACTAGAAAAGGTATCTAGTTATTCATAAAATGTTCCAACTCATTATTATATCCTCAGCTTATTATTAAACTATAGGTTGGCTTGGTGAATGTCATCACTGTGTGAAATGTAGGAAACACTCAGAATTTTTGTTTAAGTCAATTAACTTCTTGTCTTTCTTCTTATAAGGTGAATAATACCATTTTAAGGGCTCAGCCTCATACACTCATCTAAAGTTAGTTATTGCCCAAAGACCCCGCTGTGCGAATACCACCATATTGGAGTTTAGGGCTTCAATGTATGGATTTTGGTGGGGGTCAGCTTGGTACATAGCATCCTTCCAGCTATAACCTTCAGAAAGTCATCCCACAGTTTGATTCTGTGGAGTTGCCATCCATGGCTATAGAATCTAGCTGAAAATTCTGCTCCTTGATATTTGTAAGGCTTGAATTTGTTGGGCACTTGTTCATGTGGATTTGATAGAGACTGTCCAGGCTGTTGGACATTGGCATGGATCTGACCATTGCTTTTGGGACGACTTTCCTCCTTTCTTGGCTAAGCAGCTCTATTATCTTATCTATGTCTAACCATGATGTCTAGCATTCACTCATTTTGCTCCATCTTCATCCACTTTGGTTCAAAATGGCAAAATGTCTGCTCACATTAACTGATAAACTCTACATTGAATGATTGCATAGCCACATACTTAGGAAAAAAACTTTTCTATGTTTTCAGGAAAAAAACTTTCCCATATTTTGTAATATGCATATGCTAAGAATTTTCCAAATCTTGAAGTTCTGGCACATCTTCCCTTAATAACTCCTTCTTCAATTCATGTATATCCTTCTGCATTTTATCATGTATCATTAGGAAGAATTAAGCTTTTCCTTCACACCTTCCTTAGACATTTTTTCAGCTGAATATCCAATTTCACTGCTCATAATTCTTTTCACGAACAAGAGAACACAACTCATCCATGGTCTTTTCTACTTGATAAAAAGGATCCCTTTCCTTCTCAAATTTCTCAATTCAGTGATATCAATGGAATCACACTTAATATTCACATTTATATCACACACCTCAAAATTATTCCAGCCTTTGTGTCCATTACCAAAGTCCAACGCTGCTTCTATGTAGCTGTGTGTTTGGCACAGCATTTCACTACTTCTTGGAACCACTGTCTGCTTTTAGTCATCTTGGGCTTAACATAATGCCACAGACTACACAGATTAACAACAGTTTATTCCTTTTCTTTTATTTGATTAAAAGTCCAATAAAAAGGAGCCAGGAAGAAGGATGTCATGGTGACACCTCTTCTCTTGCCTCACAGGTGGCTGCCGTTTCACTTTGTGTTTCTTTCTATGCCTTCTTTGTGCACACATAGTGTTAGAAGAGTGTGAAAGTTCTTTAGTGTATTGTATTGGCCCATTTTCCTGTTCTGGAAAAATACCTGACACCTACACTTTAAAGGAGGAGAATTTTAAGTTGCTTCCTGATTTCATAAGGTTCAGTACATAGTAGGATTACTCCAAGGCAGCACATCATGCCAGAGTGTGGCTGAGTGGAGCTTCTCACTTTAAGCCGGCTAAGAAGCTGATCACAGGAAGAATGACATGAGATACACTCTCCAAAAGGATATCCTAGTGCCCCATCTCTTCCACCTGACTTTCAACTGCTAATAGTACAGTCATCTAGCAAAATCAGTGAATTAATCTACTAATGAATATAGCAAATCATGATACAATTATCTCTCCAGGAATATCTTAATATGGTGAAGTTGACAATTAAGGTTTACTGGTACTAATCCCAAGAAGAAGGTTCCACTATTATATTTCCCCAAGATTTAAATATCTTCTGAGAACCTTAGCTCCGTATACAATCACCTCAGTAGTTAGGATCTTAATATGTGCATTTTGGAAGGATACAAGTCAGCCCAGGAAAATACTTTTTAGAGACTTATACCCATGTATAGGCAGGCTGTCACAATTAAATGCTTTTATTTGAACTCTACTATCTTCCCAAAACTTGCAATAAATACTTAAATCCATAAAATCTACAATGTGACTGCTCCTTAGGATTGTTCAATGTTCAACCCACACAAGCACTCACAATAGTGCATCTTAGTCTATTTTGTCCTCAATTGAGAATTTTTTTCAAAAGATAAAAATGAATGCTTTAAAATACATTAAAGAAATTTGCATAAATGAAATATTTAATCTAAAATTACTAGAAATAATGACTATCTTAATAATAATCAGTATAGTTAACATGTCAACTTGACAAGATACTATACAAAAAATAGAGGTGATCAGACTTTCCCACAATTGTCTTTGTTTCGGATTCTTTATCATAGTTTATCTTACATCTATGAGTAGTTAACATGTTTGAGTTACTGCCAGAAGGATTTAATATAATCCCAATAGCTACATTAACCTTTTCCATCCAGATTATAAGCACTCCCATTTTATGGGTAGAATGTTTGCTTTTTTGTAGCATTTTTCATTTAATTGTGTTGGCTCTTTTAGTGTGTTTCTATTTTAATTGCATGGAAAGAAAAAAAAATGCCTCAAACACTGCAATCTGAAAGGTGAAAGGGACACTCCTACCTTCTTGTTCTTAATTATAACTTGCCCTCAGGAATAGAAATCATGGTGTCATAACTGGAAACTGCTTATCAGGCATATGGAATTAGGGAAATCTGAGAGAAGAATGCAATGATGAATTATGGAGATGAATAAGCAGTTGTTTTCTCAATTGCCTGGAAATGTAAAAAAATAAATTTTGGGGAAAATGACAATTGTGTTCTTTAGCAATTAACAGAAAAAAATGTTTAATCAACTGGGTATTCTATTTACTTCCATACTGCACACACAAAAAGATTCAAAGAGCTTAACCAAAATGGTTTGTTTGATATTACTGTTTAGCGACTTGATAACTATTTTTTCCTGATGATGGAACCAAACAGGTGTTTGTTTGATCACTGTTAGTGAGTGTTGACAGGGTATTGATGTCATCAATGCCAATGATATTTCTGAATGCACATTGAACTGAGATTATTATGAATTTCTTTGGGTTTCTCGTTAAATATGAAAGTTCATATTAATTTCTTTGTTATCTCTTGAAAATACTCTTGCAAAGTAGCCCAAACATCTCTTGCAGAGGTAGAAAACGAAAGAATCTATCTCCTTGACTCCACCAGTCACTGGGTTACTTAAAAATATTTCTGTTTCTTCTCCAGAAGACAGTTCAAAACACTACTGAGGAATGAAAAAAACTGAAAGACAGTGTGAACATTTTAAATGTAGCTTCAATATAAGTGATAGGTATTGATCTACAGCACAGCAATCTGACTCCACAGGAAACCCTTTAAATTATACAATAATAGGTGCATTTTTTCTCCACATTTGACTGCTTTTCTTTGTCAATACTACTGGAATACTTGTTAATATCTATACGTTGAAGAATGAGGCTCTCTCTTACTAAAGTAATTTTAACATAAGAGCTTGCTTTCTTTTTGAAGAGCTAGTCACTCATCAATTACATGTTTTACACATTGAAAACTAGGTAAAAATGTGCTACCTAATACAATAGAAAAACAATTCAATAGCAGAAACTAAAAAATCTTTTATGGGAAATACAATTTCTTTTTCATATCAATAACATCTCTGTTCCTGTTAAATTATGACATATAGGGAAAGTAAACTGATTTTGATTATCTATTTAATGTTAATTAATGTGTCCCTTGATACATCCTCAATTTAATTTAAGCTATAAAATACAACTGACTGTCAACAATCTATTTTTTATCTCTTGCCAAAAAATATTAATATTATCTATAATTTAGTGGTAGTTTTCAATTACACAATAAAAATACTGTTTGCAGTACAATTACAATTTTACCCAAAATTTAGGTTACATTTAACAATAAAATATAATGATTTATTTATTGTATTTCTTCCTGAATCATACTTTGTCATTCTGGATTTCTTTATTTACAACTGAAGCATGTGCTTTAATTATTCTCTTGAATGAAGGTAGGAAATTTTGCGTTATTGTTCATGTTTAAACTTCTTTGTTACAATCTCTTTCTAAATGTTTAGCATTACTTTGAGATATACTTTCCTTGCACTTTGAAGCTATTTTTTGACTGTCTTTTGGCCTTTCCTAATGTTAATGAGGTCTGCCGTCAGCCTGATTGTTCCTTTGTAGATCTGCTTTTATCTGCTTGATCCCAAAAGTTTCTCTTTGTCTTTGATATTCTTTGATTCCACTATAAAATGACCACCTAAGTATAATTTGTTTTATTTATACAACTTTTTCAATATGAGGACACTTTGTTTTCTTCAGTTGCAGAAAATTTTCAGACATCATTTCAAAGATTTCTGTTTTTTCTTTCTCTGCTGCAATTCACAGGGATTGCTCTTTCAGTTAATTATTTGTCTATGTCTCCTCTCTGTGTCTACTATGTCTAGTCTACTTTGAATACTTTCTATTAATTTTTTATTTAATGACTTATTTTATTTGATGATTGAAATTTTTAGGGATTATACTTTTGGGGACAAAAGACACAGAATTCTATATTGTTTTTGTGAAAGTCATGCTATAATATTGAAATAGTAATTCTGGAGAAAAATTCCTATAGTCAGGCTTTAAAATATATGAGAGAAAAGATATCTCTTTGTCTTCATTCTGTTCTACTACTTCAGTGAACAGTTGGCACATGGTATATTCTCAATTAATGTTCTCAGCAATGGACTAGATATACACTAATTACTAAACTTAGAAATATACATGTTATAATTCTAATAGGTTATCTGCACTGATTACTCATAATTCAAGCACAATAATTTCAAAATTCAAACACAATAATCACAGAATGATAATGTAATACAATTTATCTTAAACCATATTTTGTGTTAGATGATAGTTTTGTTAAGTAGAACCAATAATCAAGTTATTCAGTTATAGTGGCCCAATATAAATGGTCTTATTTTTCCTAATTTTAGTTTTACCACTTAAAATATGACTTTCTAGAATTGTCAACATGGTTACACTTGACTTTTATAAATTTATTTTAACAATCACTGTAAATATAAGGCATCTAGAGGTTAAGTGCAACTATTCTATATATTTGTTACAAAACTATTGTAATGTCTTGTTTCCCCTTAATTAAACTTTCAGACCAACAAATATAACTAGATTAAATTACCATTCTTTATGTATTGGAGTCTTAAAATTGAGATGAATATACTGCTCTTTCTAAGATGCTACCTTTCTGACCTCTGTTTTCTTAGGGTAAGGATTAATAATAAAATTAGATAAAAGAAGGACTTGTCTCCTTAATAAGTGGATTTATACTTCTCTCAATAGATCAACAAACTAAGGTGGTTGCTATCTTTATCAGACATTTTTATCCTAAAGTGCATACTTTTAGGTAGTAATCATATTAATTTTTGTCCAGATAGTCACAAGGAGTGATATAAACTTGTATAAGGAAAATAATGAGGTATTTAGAGTTGCATGTACTTCATGGCAAGGAGGGCTTTGTAAGTTGACAAATATTAAGGCTTTTTAAAGCATCCTTTCATGGAAATTATTATTCTAATTTTACACTGATGAGACAAAGTATAGATAAATTAATTCACACTCATTCTATTTGCCTGGTTTGAGGGGAGACAAAGCTTAAGATTTTCTCACATCAGAGATTTTATAATCAGTGCACATTCCAAAGGCTCTGGATGTCTGTGAACAGAGACAACAGGTCAAAAAAGTTCAAAAACAGCAGGTTAAAGGTCATGTCAAATACAAACTTCATCAGCTTTATATTATTGTCCAGGGACCAGCATGCAACAATTGCTTAGAATTCAAGGAAAGTCATCTCCTTTCAGCTTCTGTCAGGGGCACTATAGGTGTCTACTGTTGCTTTTGAGTAATAATTCTTTTTCATCTATACATGATTAAATATAACTTTCTTCTATAAAATTTTTGCCTAGAAGAACTAAAGATGCATTTTCAAGTATTCAAGAATGTGTAAGAAGAAATCAGAACTATTCATGGATAAGAGCATGGATTGTAATCTATGATACCATTATGTAATTTGTTATTTTACTTTATACCATTAACTTACGTATTCAGTAAGTAACAGTGAGTGCCAGACCTGTGTTATGCATTAAGCTAACAGAGGAAATATACTGTCTCCACTCTTATAAAGTTCATGTCCTTTTAGGGACAAAAACATTTACAAAACAACATGGTAAATAATAGAAATCCTGGGAAGTTTTGAGCATATAGAGGATGAGCCTTTTAGCCAAAGTTCAAATCATCTTTTGAAATGACTGTTTACCATGATTGACTTACTTATGTGCACATCAATGATTGAAAATAGGTATGAAAAAATATGTATTTTTATTCTTTCCAGGTTTTGACCTATGTTTCCAGTTATGTGTAAACAAGGAAAGTCTATGGAGGACTGAAAATTAGGAATATGGTCTGGGTCTGGATGTCCCCCAAATCCTCATGCAGTCATGGAGGCAGGCTTCTAGAGTTTGTGATTGATTTGTGGTCCAATATTAGCATTGTCAATGTGAGTGCTACACTGAAGTGGGTGTGGCCTACATAAAATACAAGGGACAGAAAGGGTCTTCTCTCCATGCTCTTTGCTTTTTGCTTTTGTTGCTTTTGTTATTTTCTACCTCCATGAACTGTTGCCCTCCGCAAGGTGCCACTTTGCATTGTGGAGGTGACTAAAACTCCACAATGAGAAGAAATTAATCAAGTCAGATGCACTGATTGGTCCAGGAACAAGTAATTTAACCTAATGCATATTGGATTATGTATGTTTGTAGGTGTATTGATAAGATATGCTGAGAGTCAGTTTTTAAAAATGCCTTTAATTAATTATTGAAAGCAATACTATCATTTTAACCTAACAGTTATTCAATTTCTGAGTTATTGCCATCTCTTAAGACATTAAAAGCACTAGAAATCTGTACCTATCCATTAATTCTGCCAGTGTGTCAAAAATCTTAAAATAAACTGAAATAATTGAATAGAGTATTTCTGTTAATATACCCTGTGTAAATAAAACACTTGTTTATAAATTATAGTTATATGAAATTTATTTTACCAGAGTATGTAAGTCAAATAGTTATATCCATTGATTAATATAAATGATGCAAATTGAATGAGCTCTAGACAAATCATTGGGCTATATTTTCATTATCTGTATCTATAAGGAAAAGGGTTTCTTTGTAGTACATTCTAAAAGGTTTTGCTATCTTTGACCCAGACACATTTTTCACCCCAAAATTTAGTTTGTAATGTAGAATTTAAAGATAATAGCTACTAATGTAGGATTCCATCCATTATGTTACATGAAAAACTCATACACTACTTTAAATCAGTGATAGGTCTTCTTCATGCTTGGTGACAAATCCTCAGCTACATCATGATTTCATCATTTTACCACATCTTCTTACAACATGCACCGGAGGCATTTAGCCAAAAAGTGTAATGATTCCTATCCAACTTATTTTGGGCAGGCCTGTGTGAGCTCATCACTCAAAACATGTGAGTCTTTTTGTACCAATAAACGTTGATTCTTACTAAGTATTTTCTTTTTTTCTTCCTCACAGTTTTGATATTGAGTTGTGGCTCACATTTTGTTTATAATCCACATGCTGAAAGCAATATATTAAGCAGAAATTTGGCTCATCTTCTAAAATTGATGAAGGTATAACAATATCTTATTTTAAAATTAAACAATGAAAATATATATTATGTGACATCACATGAACAGTTTAGCTTAGCTGGTCATAACTTGATACTAGTATTCAGGTTTGTGTATTTTGTTTTCTCCATGTATTAGTTACAATCTGATGGAATTTTTATCTCACTGGATTTTAGTTGTTTTATTTTAGGTTCACCAACGGACTGCAGCTGTAACTTCAACATGCCAATGTATACTGTTGCTCAAAAGAGGACCAGTTTAGAGTGTTAGTAAATTTATTGCCAATCTTTCGCTATTCCCAAAACAAAACAATTGTGTAGATTCAATGCAGATGATTCAGCATCATCTTCAGACACAAATATCAACATTTAACATGGTACTAGTCTCAGTGTAAATAACAGAGACCATCAAGGGACTGTACAAATTATCAAGGGCCATTGTTTTATTTATAGAGTTAAACACAATTCATGTTTTTCACTGATTTACATTCTGACATCATAGTTAATTATGTTATTTGCTTCTTTTATGTTTGTTGTCTCCTAACATCAGGCATGACTACTCTTTTCTTTAGTAGTCTTTCTCCTGCGAGATTTTTTTCCCCCGCTGAGGGACAGGATACCTCTTTTTATTATTTAGGTAATTCTAAGTATTTACCCAATTATCATTCAGAGAACATCAGAAGGCAGTGCAGCTGAACAAATAGCAGAATACTGGAAAAAAATTAGTGGGTAATTATGTCCTTTTTGGAAGACTCAGGGAGTGACTTTTTTTTCTTGTCAGCATACATACTTCATTTGGACTACTATTTTTCTTTAATTTTTCACAACAGATTTTCAAGGTTGTATTTGGTAATCTTTTTTCTTCCCCTTTATAAAGCTATTATGGGAGTATGCAAGTGTGCAGATAAATTTTATCCCTTAAAAATAACTACTTTAAAATCTATTAATGTATCTACTCACTTATTTAGAAGAAACATACTATACACATTATTTTTGTAATTTTGCTTTTAACTAATATATAACATTAAAGAGAACTATTAAATCAAATATCTTAGTCTTCAGTTTAAACTAAATAACAAATACAAATAAAATACCAGTACTCCACCACGAAATAGTAAAACAGAACAATTCATTATCTCATTTAAGTAACTAGTCATATATCATACAAAATCAACTTTTTGCCAGGGATTTCTCTGTATTCAAGAGTGCATTTTCTCCAAAAAAGTATACTCCAGAAAGAAAGATGATGATATGGATGTGGAAACAAATGACTCTAATAAAATATGTTTAGGTGTTGAATAGAGGTAAATTCACTGGGAGGTATCTAGCCCAATAGATAATCCAATCTGCATGGAAATATGTATTATTTCTGTTGCAATTTGGAATGCATTTGATTGCTTTCAGACAAATTTCTTTTACTAACTTTTGTGTCCTATTGACTGATATTTAAATTGGTTTAATTCCTTATGTATTTGTTATCTAGAAGTATGGTGAATGAAATGGCATGAAGAATGATAAATTAAAGCATCACATGGAATTAAAATTTGTAAAAAATTAACTTGACAAGTGAAATTCAATGAAAAATGAAGAGGTAATTGCAAAATCAAGAACATGTTCATGGAAATTCAGTGTTGTAAGTCTGGCTCTGACAACCTGATTCACTTCTCTCATACTAGCCATTCACATTGCTCTGTTAGGGGAAATTTGACAATGGTGTATTGCTAATATGCTACCTCTTTCTAAGATTCTTGCTAACATTTTAGCAAAGGGAAAAATAGTTCTGACATTTTGGATAAATCTTCCCCAAATCTTCTGTGCTGAACATCATATTAAGTAAGATGCCTCCATAATGTAAAAAAGCAATTTAAAGAGAAATTTGTTTCAAAACACTGATTTTTGTAACTAAAATTTTGGGAAGTCTTCTGTGCCTTTCTTGGATTTAATTTTTCTGCTGAAGATGTGTACCTCTCACTGTCTACTGCGACAAAATTTTTCTGCCATTCACAATTCCTCTTCAAAGAGAATGCACTGTAAATAAATATATAAAATATTCCATAATTTATAGAAGACTTTCTGAAAGGATTATTTATCATGTTTCCATATGAATAATCACAAAAAAATTAAATGCAGTATTTTGCTAATGAGATAATTCTTTTTAATAGCAACATTATAAGCCTTCTTTTAAATACAGTACTGTTTTATTTTAACCATTTCTGCATAATTCTTATTCTCTTACTATAAATAGACACTTGAGAGCAAGGTTTGTATCTTATTCATTTTGCATATCTTTGAATTTCTAACTTAACACCAAATATATATAAGTGCTTGATCAGTGTTGTGCAGGAGTGAATAGGACGACTTCTGAATGCTTGATGCTTCCTGATATCTACTATTTATTTTATAAACATGTCTTTCAGTTTGATTACCAGCTTAATTCACTTATATATTAAATTAGATAAAATAGTCCTATGAAATCTTTCTCTCTGTCCTCACTATTTTTGTCCTAGTGTATGGGCTCATTCTTTGTTGTATTATAGAAACAGTTTCTTAGTGGTTACTTTTCACAGTTTGTGCATCACCAATCACCACCAGCCCTGACATCAACCACAGAGTGATCTTTCCACACTCAATTCTGATAGTCATACTCATACTAAGAATTACTCAGTGTCTACCTTTTATACTACCATGAACCTATCTTTGAATGTTATTTTACCTAGACATCCTTCCAGGAAAATATGACAAGTTGTGTCTTTTGATTTCTATACCCCAAGTGCCTCATACAAAGTGTTAATGAAATATTATCAAATAAATGCTGTATGACTGAATGGGTAAAGGTAGCTATTTTTGGTCTACTTGTACCACAGTTTGAGCAGGAAAATTAGTTCATAGAAATTTCTAATTGAGCTCACTGAAAATGGAGATGGGTATTTTAGAAAAGCATTTCTCACACCTGTTCAAAAAACATGAGATGTAGATTTTCAAAGATTTCTGGAGATAGATTTTTAAATATTATGTGAAAAATCTGTGTTTTTCCAGAATAATTGCTTCAGTAGAGCCTCATAGTCATGCAGGTTTGGGAAAGATTTCTGAAAATAGTAGGTACTATTCAGAAGGCTAGATGGTTATGCGATATGGGACATAGACTCTGTGACTCCTCCCATGAAGTTTGGGGTACTATGATTCTGGTGGAAGTTGCTGTTTATAGATGTATAGAGCAAGTTAAGAGTCTTAAAATTTATTTAAATGAAAATAGAAGGGTTTTGGGATGAGTGTCTGAATCCAAGTTGTCACCATATCTAGAGAGCCATGCTTAATTTTTAATAATACTAAAGGAAACTTTGTTGTAATCCTCAAGTGCTTGTATTCATTTAATACCTATTTGTTGAACATCTATTATGGCCAGGTGAAATTCTAGATGTAGAGAATATTAGTAATAACCAGCCACACATAATCTCTGCCTTCATTCAACAGATTTGTCACTTTCACCATGTCTTCCTCTAGCACTGTCTGGTGATTTAAGAGCTGTTTTCATAGCCACTTCCTTCTCACCCATAATGAAAACAATCACCTCCAAAAGGGCTCCCTTGTCCTTGTCAAACAAGGGCCCACATTGTTTTGACTGAAAACTAAAAAAAAAAAATTTCCATGTCCTCTGAAGATATAACAAATGGTTTCAGATTATCAAGCATTACTTCTCAGTTATGAAACACATTTCTGTCCTTGACTGAATTCATTTTAGATGTCCCAGAGTCCTTGGCTATGAAGTTCTCTGGTTTTCAGTAGATATGCACTGTATGTCTTCATTTTTATATCTTTCAAACTGGCCATTTTTCTTCTCACTTTGATAATCCTATATATATTTCAAGCTGTAAAGGCAGGATGCTCAACAGGAAAACACTTTAAACTTTGGGTATCAGACAATCTAAGTTTGAAACCCACTTAGTAGTTGTTAAACCACAGACAATTTACCTAACCTGTGATTCATTTTTCTCAGATATAACAATGGGTTAATAATTCTTACCTCACAAACTGTGAAATTAAATGAGATATGAAATACTGTGATAGGACATGTCTCTTAATACCACATTAAAATGATTCAGTGACTTATTTATATTTAACGGGATGCTAAGAAACAGAGATTTGAGATAACTAAGATGACATAAAAATATACTTATGGCAACATGGAATTATTTCAATATATAAACCTTAATTGTCAACTTTGAAAAACATCCAATGTTTCTAAGAAGTGATGACCAAGGGACAATATTTTCTGCGATTATTTTTTAAAAGCCTGTGTAGTAGTGAAGGCTTAGATTTCTTGGCATTTCATTTTTATATTACAATACTATCATTTTAATGAACAGATTATTGCACACATATAAAATTTAAATTGCTACATTTTCTCATGGAAATTCTTTTAAAGACAAAGTCTGCTGAACTAAAAGCAAAGACACTAAAATATCATGTTGAAATAAACTATTTATAAATAAAACTCGGCACATACAAAAACAGCACAAGAAATAAGCATGAGTTTTGAACTTTTTTGGCAAAAGTTTACAAACATATATGCTTTAAAAACTTCAATAATTTTCAAGAGCAGTAATAACACTGTGATTTATTTGAGTGTATTTTCAAAGATCAGAAGACATGTATTGGGCTCTAATGTGAATTAAGAAGCATGAGCTCTTACAGACATTTCCACAGTAAAGTAAATAAACTATTTTACTTTTGGGTCAAAAATTCTACCTATACCTATGTTGAAAAATAAAATATAGAGGGGCAATGTATTTTACTAGTAGTGATTTAAATGTCCATGCCATGGTATAATCAACCTTTTAAAACAGAAAGCTAAGATACGAAAATATATATCATTGTCCACCTGATGTAAGAGATTTAAAGTATTAATAGTTTTTTTTAATATCCCTCACATATCCCTTAAATCTAGGGAAGATGATCACATCAACCACAAATACACTGTTTTCAATTGGTAAACCAAAAAGAGAAGTCACCTGTCTTCTTCACAGGGGATGTCTGAGCTCTCCATTAATGGATCTGTCTTTCTTTGTTAGATGAATCATTCTTAATTAAACCACCAGCACTGAAACTGCTACATATATTGTATGGCAAGGTTTCCTAAATTCTTACATATCATGGCACTCATTGAAAAGAGAATCGGTACACCACATTGGGATGAAAAGGGAAGGCTTCCTCTATCAGAGGCTGAATGCTAGGAAAAGTCTGGACTGCAAACCTGACATCAAATACCTGAGAATCACAGGAGCCTCTGTTACTCGTAAACCTGCAGCCTGTTTGCACACGTTGAGATTTATTAGTGTACTAGCCATGAATTTTTGTGTTTTACTTGAAAGAAATCATTAACTTTAAAAGTACTACAGGATTTTTTCTCTTGAGCCTAAATTTTAGCAAAAGATACTTCCATATTTTGCATCCTATTTAGCTATTAACATTAATTCCAATACTTGTGATGTTGAGAGTCAAGTATTTGAGCTTTAAGATACAAATAAAGGCAACAAGCAAATGTGAGCCTGAATAAATTCATTTGGATTTTTAACTTCTCTGAAATTTTCGATAAAATATTTGGGGTTAAAAATAGTAAATCAGGGCAGGAGATTTAGTTCAGCAGTGTAAGCGCCTGCCTGGCAAGCACAAGGTCAAGATTCAATCTCCACCCAAAAAATTAATAAGAATAAAATAAATAAATAAATAAATAATAGTGAATCAATTTCTAAGTGACTTTATCTAATTAAAGCTATGATAAACGGTTTGGGGAAGAATGATGTAGCATACCCATGTACCTGTGCTATACATCATCATAAATCTGTTAGCTTAAAATACTATAATGTTCAACGTTTTTCTTCTAACCTGTGACTAATAATGATGATCTCTAAAACAAAGCACCATACTAACCAATTTAACTTTGAAAAGAAATGTCTTTAAAGGGATTAGAAAGATGAGAAATATAGAGACAGAGATATAAAGAAAAAGATAAACAGAGAAACAGGCATTAAAAACCTGATTTATCAACTTCTTTAGTGTGATCAAAATTTAACAATTCTTCCTTATAGAAATCATTATATGTAGCTTTAATCTCTTCTACTACAATGCAATTCTATTTTCTGTTTCTATGTCTGTCTCTCTGTCTTTGAGAGAACAGAACCTCAAGAGAATAAGAGAAGTAAGGGACAACCAGCTCTCTGAACACAATTGGGTAGTGTTATCATGAGTAAAAACCAAAAACTGTTCTACTGGTTTATTGCCTTTACATTTTGAAAATCGAGTCCAATAGTGGAAAATTTTAAAAAACAAATGAAAAACAGCAGCAAAAAAAATCCCTCTATATTGTTTCTCAGAAAAAATTGATCATAGGTCTCTCACTCCATGATAGATTTAGTCAACTGCATTTCTTCCAAAAACTTTTAAAAACAAAAGCACAGTCTAGAAGTTGTATGACATCACTGTGATATCAGTGTCCTGTGACACTTAAGCAGTTGGTCCTATGTTCATTTGACTGTATTAATAATCCTTGGTATATTTTCTGACACATTACCCTACCTAGACTTCCGTAACAATCACTTTGGTTTTGAAGACAGTCTCCTGGCTCATGAGGACCCAATTTACCTGTTGGAGATTGAGATCATACAGCAAGAATACCCTTTGAGCTTTTGTGACCTTAACACCACTATGAAATTGGATCACAATTACAGAAAAATATCCAGTCTGTAACCATTTGTCTCAGACCTTGTAATGGCAGCTCTTGTACTTGAAATTACTTATAGACAACTGTTCAACTTCAAATCTTTTTTGAGGAATTTACTAAAGTACATTTGAGATTTATCATTCTCTTAAAAGTAACAGGAAGTTTTGGAGAAACTTCTGGTTTCAATATATGTGTTCCTTGATTCTATCTTTTGTTTTGGGTTTCAGATGGATAAATGGAAATTTTCTGGTCCCTATAAGACACAATGGATCCATTTCTTTGTCATTTTGAAATGCAGAAGACATGAAAGTATTTACTAACACTTGCTAACACATTTACAATATTTCTGATCCTGAATAACTTTAGTTGTAATAATTTTTTTTCAAAATATTAATTAGTTTTTGGAATTTCAGTGCAAACACTGAGTAGATGTAAACATAGAAAAATATGTACAAATTATTAAATACATAAAAAATACAGTATATACTACAGTTATTCTACAGCATTTAGGGAAATAAGTGGATTTGGAGTTCTCTTATTTATTTCCTAGACATTATTATTTTTCTCATATTTTTCCAAAATGAAAATTAAATAAGTTCCAAATACTTGTAAACTTGAGAAGAGGAAGACCTTTGTGACACCTGCCGGTCTTCTAGAGAAAAGATTTCCAGATACAAACTACACAAAGAAAATAGCACCACTGGAAAAAAATGTATAAGATAGTTAAATTCATTTGCAGAACACTTTCAAATGCTTATATTAAACAATTTTGTAATTTTAAATTGATATAAACTGTACCATGAGTTATGACTCTTCTAATAACATTCATGTACCAAACATTAACAGAACATATTTTTTACAGTGGCATATAATCTTGACTATTTTCCCTAAATTATTTATTTGCACAATCATCTAATTATAATAAACTTTTTAATGAATTTGATAAAACCACATCTATAATTTGAAAACTAATTTAAATTAAATTATTTAGGTATCATATGAGTTGGGCTAAGTGATCTTTATTTAAGGTATGATAAGTTAAACTCACAAAATATAACTTCAAGAAAAACGCAGCCTTGTTCACATGTTTAATTCACAGATGCCAATATCTCAATGTATGGACCAGTAAATGAACAAGTAAAACCTCAGAATAATTTTCTTATCTGATTATTAATTTTTTTTGACCGATTGAACTCATGACCTAGTGCTTGCCAGTCTGGTGCTGACACTGCTGAGCTAAATCCCCAGCCCTGATTATTAATATGATTGTTACATGCTCCAAGTTCTGTTCATAAACCCAGCAAAATGAAATAAAGTACAGATGAGGGTTTTTGTTTTGTTTTGCTTTTTGGGATTTTTTTTAGGGGATCAAATTCATGACCAAGCACTTTCCAGGCAAGTGCTTATGTGGTTGAGCTAAATCCCCAGCCCGGAGGGATTTTTTTTTTTTTTTTGTATTTGCACTGTGCTTCCTTTAAACCACTATTTTTAAAAAACTATTATTTTGATCTAATATAATTTTGCAAATATAGTTATCATTATTATGTCTAAAGTGTTTTTCCACAGTATGAATAGATTACCTTTATGTCTCTAGTTGTATACTAAGGAAACTTCTTCATGTATAAACTTATATTTTAATACAAGGTCCGTATTTTAAAGGCATGCAAAGAAAAAAATCCTGTTATAGGCAATAATTTTGGGAAGTTCTTTTCTTTCTACTCTAAGCAAGTTCAATTGTTTTAGAAGTCAAGTCCAAGCCCTGTGCTATGTGAAATACCCTGAGTTATCTATCTATGAAATCCACCTGGGTGTCTAATTATATATTTATTGGTGAGAAAATCGAGCCAGGTTGGGTCACCTTCAGGGTACCCAATCTGCTGTAAGCTTGTCTCCTTAATGCAGTTTGGCCTTCTTCATGTGAGGGGTGTTACCCACAAACAACACATGATGTTACCTGCCAGCTGTTACTTGGTAACACTGTACTGAAATTGGAATCTATAATTGATATAAGTACAGTGAGAGCAATATTTTAAAATACAGATAGTGGAAATTAATTGGTAAATCCTCTAAAAATCTAATAAATCAAGAACCTTAACATATTTGCATCATTTGGCAATCTCAGAGCTCTATTAAAAGAAAATTTCAGAATACTGATTAAAAGTTCCCTTGAGAGGCTTTTTTGAGAGTAATGTTTATAATATTGATGATAATAATGAGCAACAATAAAGAAGTGGAGAAATAAATTATAATATATCCGTGCAAAGAACAGACACTAAAATAATTAAAATTGAAGATTATTCATAATTTGAAAAATGTATTTAAATAAATAAAAGTGCAATTGGAAGCACTGAAAAATGATTACATACATTTATGAGGAATCATCTGTGTGTATATGCATGCATGCATGTTTGCACTTATTTCTATCTAAATATATTCAAACTGCATGACAATATAGTGTTGGTTAATTATTATTATCAACTTGATTGGGTCAAGAGATTTCTAAAAGTGTTCCTATCTCAACAATGGATGAATATATTTATAAGTTCCCAGGGGAATAGGCTGTTAGCAAGTGGGACACATTTGGCAGTCACTGGTGGCAGACTTTGAAGACTATATCTTGTCCCTGACTTTCTCTCTGACTCTCTTCCTTTCTTTGCTTCTTGGCTTCCTTGGGGTGAGCAGTTTTCCTTTACCACATTCTTCTGCCAGGACATTTCTGCCACACCAAAGCTGGAAGCAATAGAATCAGTTGACCATAGATTGAAACCTATGAAACCATGAATCAAAATAAATATTTCCCTAACTACGTCATCTTTCTCAGGTATTTGGTCACACTGTAGAAAAGATAACTAACAATAACTTTCAAAATGTTAAGATGGGCAGTCTATTCTTTATTTCTTCAGAATTTTATACTCCATACTTTTATATGAAAGTACAAAATTGTATAAAGCTAAATAAGTATATCAATAATTGCAATAATATTATTTCAAAGAGACTCCACTCTTGATAGTGAAAAAGTATACTGTATTTCATCCAGTGATGTGCTCCTGGGTAATATTAAAATACTATAAAAATACTATCAGATTGTCCTTGTGTACTTGAAAATTTCACAATTTACTCTTGGATAGTAATCTGGATTATATTTGATAACTTTATTCAAATACTTATTGTAAGTCATTGAAGCGCATGGCTTAGTATAAAATAAAATGTCCAATACTTTCCTTTTCTCAAGTGTGAAAGAATTAAAGGTGATTTTGGAATTTTAAAAAATTTCAAAGGTATCAGAATAGTACTTAATGAATAGTTAAAAAGACATTTACAAGTCATCAGATAAACATTTTTTTCCTGTTAAGATACTTAGCAACATATACTCTAAGGGCCTATTTACAAACAATCTTGTCTTCGGAAAATTTGAATTTGTATGTTTGAATGTGAATAGGTATTTTTGGCTTGTTTACAGCTTTCAAAGACAAACCTTACTGCTGTAAAATATCTTTGCCTTTGCACTAACAATTATGTTCTATTACCAGCACCAAACTATTAAAGACAGAAAAAGAATGATCTTAAAACCATAATTTGGAAGTAAGCATACTAATGTAACAATTATTTCAATTTCTTCCCAGATAATAAAGATCTACTGAAAATAGTTCTATGTGATGATTTTAGTTGTACATCTTACATTTTTATCTTTATTTAACAATATTTAACCGAATAAATATAGGCATGGCATAATATTTATGAATGAATTACATTAATTTAATGTGTATAGAGTTTGCTTATTACTAGACACATGGTAGTATCATGTTCTGAACATAATAGCAACAAGTTGTAAAGAATATTTAATGAATGAAGGCATTTAATGAATGAGGCATCCTCAATTTTCTTCCTCTTCATTCTTTAATGGATATCAAAATAAAACTTTAAATCTGCTCTGAGGCCTAGAAGATATTATCTTAAAAATCATTTAAAACACAAAAATTAAATTAATTTAATGAAATTTTAAAATTTCCACAGTGAAACAAATTCAGTTAGTAGGCAAAAATGCCACAGGTTTAGTTAAATTCAGGTCTGAATGAAATATGATTCTTACATATGCCTAAATAATAACCCTGTAATGTATGTTTTCATGAGAATAATGAAATTACTTATAAGCTCCTACAGTGGCACTACTGAGAGCTACAATCATGATGAATTTGCATGCAGAAAGCAAATTTCATTTTTGCTGGAGTGATTTGACTTTCTTCACATGTGGTTATTACTTTTTTAATGGATGCTTAGCAAGGAAATCTATGACTTTGTTTAATTGTGCCTATTTTAGGAAAAGAATCACATTTGACAGGAGTTAGGGAAAACCTGGTTTATATATCAATTGATGCACACTGTTTACCAAGATATTGAAATATTCATCATGATCATCTTCTAAATAGATCATTTTCAAAATCATTATAAAGTGAAGTATAACTAATGCAACTGACATTCAGCAAATGTGTATAATTAGAATTTTATGTGTATTTTAAATACATGGTTTTACCTATAACCAAAAATGAATAATATATTTATGTTTGGGTGGAATTTTCATCAGGAAGTTAAGTAAAAAATTAGAACCTCATTTGAAGATAATATTGCTTCTTTGAAAATAATTTTTAAAGAATTGAATTGCCCACTAATATTATTAATTTTAATGGGAAGTATAAATGAAAACTAATTCAGATACTGATTTTTTCCCAAAAAAGTGTAAAAGGACAGGAAAAACGATTTTATTTCTTAGCCAATATGCCACTGCTGATTAAAGAAAAATATGAGATTTCACTTTACGCTACAAAGAAGGGTGACATCAATGTGTCCTCTCGGTAGCAATCCAGCTTATATAGACCACAAAAAGAACTGCATTAAAAATACAATACATTAAACCGGTAATTTTTCAGAGCTATGTAAATACTGTGGACATTTTAAATTCAATGATAAGCAGAATCAGCAGATAGTGACGCTTTTAAATTCGCTAAAAATCAATAATGGAGCAGTAAAATGCAATTTTCCTAAACCAGGCTGTAACTTCAAGTGAGCTGAGCTATTCTTGATGCAAGTGAGAAATTTTAAATAGGAGTTAAGAAAATAGGTTTAACATTGTTTTACTTTATTAGCAGTTCAGCAATATAAATGTGAAATGCTTTGAATTAATCTGCATTATATTTTATTAGCTCCAGAGCATCTATATACATATTTCATGTTCTTTTCAGAAGGTTAAATAACATTACATTCCAATTATTATTTGTTCATGGTATTTGTTTTTCTCATAATGACCAGTCAGATATTGGTACTCTGAGTTCAATGAAAAGAATCATTTCATGTTAAGTAGCAGTTATTCAGTATGCAGTATATCTCTTGCTCTCTCAAAGGGAACGTTTTAAATAATTTATGGTAGATTCCTTTGTAATGAGGCATTCTTTTTTATGCTTTGTTATGATTTTGTCACTTAAGAGGAAATGTCATTAAAGGGTCACAAACCATATCAATGATTTTTATCAATACCACATATTTTATCTATATATCTTTTAATGGATAAGTGAATATCATTCAAAGCTCCTGGGCATTTAATTAACTGTCAAATTTAAGAACTGTGAGCATATTGATGAGTTAGGAAAAACAGAATTGTGTGCATAAAAGAAGACCTAGGTGAACATCTTTTTTTTTTCTTTCTTCCTCATTAAAGATTCATCTAAAGATTTTTTGAGGGAGAATTATTTGAGAGCTGTAGTCAGTTTTTTTTGGTTCCCAGGGTGGTAATAAAGAAATCGCTCAATAAAACACAGTTTTCCTTTTCTTCTGTGTCCAGTACTCCCTTCTTGTTCAAATGCAGCTGTTTTCTTAAGGGTTCTTTCAAAAATGAAGAACATGAATTAAAAAAGAACAATAGATTCTGAAGAAGCAGCAGATTTTAATCATTAAATTTAAGTCCATTTCTAAAATATACAATCTTGTAGTAACAAAAAATAAATGTGACAAGGTTAAGTAAATTTAATTTTAATTAGCTGTCTTAATTATTACATCATCTCTGTTCTTAAATGTTTCCTGTCTGTGAAATCTATTATATCCTCTAGCACAGTTGGCTTGTTCAGCTATTGATATTTATTTTGTGCATTTCCTTTCATTGTCTACACATTCACTATTATACTATGTCAGATCCTTTGTCAACTTATGGTGTGTGCAGCTTTTGTATTTGGTATAAATGTTTAGGAGGCATAATAAGAGCAATACATAAAACACAAGTCAGAAGCCTTATATACTAGAAAAGTAATTTATCAAAGTTTTGTGATACTCTCTCAACTCAAAACATGAGCATAATAATTTTACCTGTTTTCCAAAGGGCATGCCATTATTATTGACATGCTTCTGGCTTTATGGTCCCATGATGCATGAATTATTAGTGTTGCTTGACATTTTTAAATCCCTAACTCGATAGCCTATTGCCATACTTTCCTTATCTATTATGCGCTGGTGGAACCCATGCTAGTTTTGCTCATTGGTTATTTGGAGGGGTTAAATTCTTTTGTGAGTTACAAAATTATAGAATCTGAATTATTTCTGGATATATAAGACATTATCAAAATAGACCTGTAAAATGCTATTATATGTGTGATGTTTAGATGATACTTTATCCTAATATCTGTGAACTATTATACCTACTTTCTTATTACCATTTAACAATAAAACAATACTACTAAAATGAAACTAATTATATTTTAATCTTTAAAAAATTCCAGTTAAATATTATAATGTATTTCACACATAATTGGATATAACTGAATATTCAAAATGCAAAAAATTATCTGATTAGGAAAAATAATAAATATATTTGAGCTACAAGAAGGTATAGTACATTTATGAGGTCTTAATTTTTCAAGAAAAAGTGTCTATTCTTAATAGAATGCATTTTAAAAAGTGGCTATTTACTTGTTATAAAAAGATGCTCACATTTGAAACAATGAAATATAAAAACAAATATCAAAGGCATCTGCTTTTTGTCAAATAATTTTACCCTTTTATTTACATGCATACTTTAGGATATTGTTCAGCATGGGATGATATTAATGGGAAATCTTGAAATCTTCAGGAAAATCAATGCATCCCCAGACATGTCTATGTTTAGAGTTTATAATTATTGGAGAATCAAAGGGGAAATGCTTTTTTTTTTCAATTCTTCCCTTCATACACAGTAAGCCTACCCTGTCAGCAGGATGTATCTTCAATTAGGAACCTTGTAAAGAAACTTAGCACAATTAATTGCCTGTTAGTCTCTTCTGTTACGTCTATACTGCCAGTTATGTTGCTAAAAGTGATTCTGGAAACTCACCTTACGCAGATCGACTTCCAATTTTTCAAAGGGTGTAATCCTAAACCCTAATGATTAGTTCCAGTGATTAAACTTAGATAGGAACAATACTTTCCAGTGTTCTGCTACTGCCAACTTCAATGTCTGATTTCTACCTTATCCCAAATGATCCTTCGGAAGCATTTCAATCTGTAGGGACATTCTCTATGTCTTCTGCTCTTCTCTACTCTGCTACTTTGTCTTTCATTCTTACTCTCTTCTCATCCATCTGTTACGAAATCCTTTTAGACTTCTGTTCTGGACCTCTTTTCTTTCCCATTGCTTAGATTCTATTTTTGGTGCTATTCTTATTTATTTACCAAAGAAATATTTGTGAAGTATTTATGTACTGTAGTGAAAAACTAGGAAATTCAACAGCGTGGTACTGTGTTGAGGAATTTTATCTTTAAAGTGAAGAAACTTTATTAATCTTTCCATCCAAGTAGATATCAGTGCCCACTTCTCTATATTTCTATTTTCTTTGGGTAATCTATCTACAGTTGCACTTTTGAAGTAATTATTGTACCTCTCCAGGTAGTCTATGTATTTAAAATTTAATGTTACACAATAAATTCTTTTTTTCTTCAGTCAGAATATCTTTTTCACCTGCTTAATCCTCAATCTTTAGTGTTACTACTTGTATTAATATTTTCTCAACTTCATCACTTCTAATTTATTCTCTACCAGTGCTTTATATTTGCTCTTTTTATGAAATCTATAATGAAAGCTCACCAATTTTCCTCAACAAAGATTTCTGAACAGTCACTCATTGCATTCTTTTTATCTCCATCATATATAATCATAAACACACATCATCACTGTTCTTCGAAATCATGTTGGTGAACAATCCCATTTGAGAATATGATAAATGAATATGAAAGTGCCATTTTCAGATCCATGTAGAATTTAATATATATCAGATAGTTCTTAGACCCTTTGTAACAATTCCACAGACATTTAGGAATTCACTCATCTGAATATGTTTCTCTTCTTCTTCTTTCTTCTTCTTCTTTCTTCTTTCTTCTTTCTTCTTTCTTCTTTCTTCTTTCTTCTTCTTCTTCTTCTTCTTCTTCTTCTTCTTCTTCTTCTTCTTCTTCTTCTTCTTCTTCTTTTCTTTTTTTTTGATAGCATGGATCAAACTCATGACATCACACTTACCAGGCAAGCACTTGATCTGCTGAGTTAAATCCCTGGCTAAGTGCCCCTTCTTTACAGATTAACTTTTTTGTTTCTGTAATATGATGCACAACTACTGTTTAACTTTTAATTTTTATTTACTTATTTTATAGTATTGAAGATTGAACCAGGCTCTATGCACTGAGATATCTACCTGACCCTTTTAAAATTCTTTATTTTGAGATAGAATCTTGCTAAGTCATTATGATGCCTCAGCTGGATTTGAACTTCCAATCCTCTTTTCTCTACCTTACAATTTTTATTTTTAGATAATATCCACATTTCAAATATAATCTTCAGTTATGCCCTGATGTTGCCACTAAGTAACTTCAAACCTATGAGATTCCATGGACCACGGCTTGAAAAACAGTGTATTACCTTAATAATGTGATATTTTCAATTCCTCAGAAATACTTCTTTTCATATTGGGGAGTACGAGTCTTACGAACTGTGTCTGAGTTATGATTGCATCATTCCACCTGTATTTTAAACAGTTACTTACATAGGAAAACTATTTCTCAAACGTTTAAAAGAAGTTCAGATTTTTTAAAAATAGTAAGATATGTCTCCAAAACAGAGGTAGAAAAGACAAATTACTTTTTATCATGAGAGCAGAATAGCATTGGCAAATAGTTGGACATAAATGGAGATATACATGGATCTAGATTATTGGGAACGCCTCAGACGTATTTTGAACATTGCTCAAATGTGAATTTTGAATTAATCAGTGAATAAATTAAATGAATAAAGTTGTGATGATATGTGGATAGATAAGATTGGAAACTGGCTGTCAGCGAGCTGAATTTGGCTCACAAATGCATGGTTTGGCCAGATAACATTTTTTAAAAACCTAAGCCAGTATTTAAATATGTGGATATTTTTACGTGAATCCTCATGTTTCCAGCTTCTCTTGAAAATTTAGAAACTCTAATGATACTGGGCTCACATTTTTACATGGAACAATGTAATAGCATTGAAAGCAGGTGTCTCCTCTACCCAGGACATACATTTACTTTCTGGTTCAGCACAGATTGCAGAAGACTAACTTCCTACATTAACTGTACCTGCCTATCCCCTGTTGGCAGTTGCATTCCTGGAATTCTGACCAGCAAATTTGAAGCATTTGTTTTAAAAATTACTAGTTTGAATAATGCATTACATTTCGTCTACAGTGAAGGCTGAAAATATACACTCCTAGGTACTCACTGATGCGGCTATAGCTCCAAGAGATGGTAAAAGTAGGAAAAAAATTCCCACCTGTTTATTTGGATTCATACCAAATTAATGACAGAGAAACAACAGACTTTAATTCTAGCACACTAGCCAGTGGCAAATCTCAGCAATAGAGAGAAAACATGAAACTCACATACTATATAACAAGTATACAGTCAAACCCCAAAGTCCAATGGGTTTTCAGTGAACAAGGCATCTACCATTAAATGTAACTTTTAATATTCACTACGTAAAAGAAAGACAGGAGGTTAGGGTGGGGCTTTATGTTCTCTCTAAATCAGTATTCTTTAAGTTTGTGTAACGTGTTACAGTTACAAATTATAACATAAACAAGACTGGGTGTGGTGGCACAAGCCTGTAATCCCAGCACTGGGGAGGCTGAGGTAGGAGGATTGCTGTGCGTTTGAGGCCAGCCTGGGCTACGAAGTGATTTCTGGGACAGCCTAAACTACAGTGAAACTCTGTCTCAAAAAGACAAAATGAAAAACAAAACAAACAAAACAACAAATTATAACATAAACAAACAAAACATAAGAGAGCAAACATGTTTCAACGCTTTGTTTCTGGCTTTTCCTGTCTGATCATGATGATCATGATGTTATTAAAATGGTACACTGGCTATTATTTTTAGTTACTCTAAATCTTTACAGTTCTATAGGCTTCAAAGAAGTTTCTTCTTGAAAAAAGTGGGCTATACTACAGTTTGTTTGTATTGGAAATAAATAACAGTAAATGACTCTTCCTAACGCTTTGTTAAAGTTTAGACCATATATATTGAGTATATATTGAAGAGTGGATTTGATTTAAGAGGACTTTGAGTCACTAAAATTATCCTGGGAAAACTAGTTCAAATTTCTTTGATGTGTCACTCATCTTTCGGCAGCCCTTCTAATATTAGAGTACTTCACTTTTTGTGAAGCACTTTTGCATACTGCTAACTTGCCTTTAGGTACTGAAATTAAATCAATTTTAGCAAATTTAGCCTAATGGAAGTATGAACAAGGATAGCTCAAAAAGAAGGGCAACTGATTCAGGACTTTGCTTTCTGGTTCAGTAGTCCTAAGGCTGAGAAATATAATAGCTTTAATAAGTATGTAAGGAGAGAAATATCATTTAGGAAGTCTCTAGAAATATGAGGGTTTTCATTTATATTAGATCTTGGACATTTATGGACTTAACCATTTGAAATTTTATGATCTGTCCAATATTATATGGTGTTTGAAACTCCAGCTTTGAATTATTTCTTTCCTGATAATATAGAGAGTTACTTAATGAGTGAATGAGTACAGACAGCCACCAACCATCATGTGCGATGCTATTTTGTTGTTTTCTAACCATTTCCACATATAAAACCTTTCCTTATAATGGATTTTTAAAAAACTTTTTATTTGCTTTGTTTTTTGACCTTCACAAGAGAGTGGCATTTAGAGAGCCAAAAGCAGAAGTTATTAACTGCTGGTGAGAGGATTTCTCAAATGAACAACACTTATGCTACATGACATCTTTTTGTAAATATGAACATTTAAGTTTTTAAAATGGAAAATTTCTGAGCTTGGGATGCAACTCAGTGGTAAAGGGGTTGCCTGGCATGCACATAAATCTGTTCCATTCCTGGTACCACAAAGAAAGAAAGAAAGAATGAAAGAAAGAAAGGAAAGAAAGAAAGAAAGAACAAACCTGACAATTTCAAGAGTTTAACCTCCCTCATTAGTGACTTTGATATTTAATTTTCCAAAATTTGAACTATGGCTAATATTCAATTTACAAAAAGTTAAATTTAATCTTTACTTTGTCAAACAAAAAATATTCACAGAGTGCCTTTTCATGGAGATCATAAAATTTGTACAAATTCAACCCCGGTTCATTCCAGAGAGCTTCCTCTCTTTCTAGATTTTAAGACCTCTATGTATGATCATCTAAATATCTATATTTCTTTTCACTGTGTTATGACTTTGCATATACCTTTACATGGTTTTCTATGTCTAAGAATGAGTTTTATTCCAGATTAAGCTTGGGTGACAGATTCTTTCTCTAAGAAACCTGATCAAAAAAGAACTGCGTGTCTTTCCTTAGGACTACTGATGCACCCTGCACATACTCTTACCCATATTTTCCACTGTACTGAAATTGTTCATCTATTCTCTCTACAACAGATTGCCATCATTTGAATTTTAGTTTATTAGATTCTTAGGTCATGTTTTTTTTTCATCTTTGAGTAACTCAAAAATGCCTGAAAAGTAGATATTCATACAATTTCTGCTATGGCTAAGGAGACCATGTGGAGGGATACGCACATCCAGGAGCACGGAGTGGTGTTATGAGGTAGGAACTGCACTAAAAAGAAAAGAAACGTTAGTAGCAGTACTCCTCAGTACATTCAGAACATCAGTGTGCAGTTGAGAGCTGGCAGTGTACTGGCAAATGAGAAGAGAACTATTACACCAAAAATAAGCTTGCATTGAATCCAAGGAATGCAGTGGAAATTGTTCAATGACCAGATGATTGGGTTTGATTCTGGCCCTTCCAGGGAGTACTTTGTCCCAGCTATCCAATGGAAATGGTTTAATATCCAGAGGAAACAAAGCACTTAGTGTTACTTCAAATTGTAAAAAAGATGTAAATCTTGATAAATCCATAAATTATAATATTCAACTACATATGTAATTTTGGTTGCTTTGGAGTAATCAAAAAGAGAAATTAAAACTGTGTACTGCTGCTGGTTTATTTTTATAACAATACTCTTATTTTTTTATAATTCTAAACAATAAAGAGATCAGATCTAGAAAACATAGTTCTTAGTATGATAGTTCTTCTAGTTATGAAAATTGGATACAACAAGAATACAGTCTGGAATAGATCTGTGCCTTTGATTTTCCTTTAAATTTTTTCCTTTAAAATATAGTGTCATTTTCAGGCTTCTGATATGAAACAATTACTTCTAGTACATTAGTTCTTTAAAGTTGTTTTATTTCCAAACGTTTAATTAATTTTGCCTGAGCTAGTTTCAGGATCTTTAAAGGGTCCCAGAAAAGAGCTGATTGTGAAGACTGAGAATGTCATCTCAACATTTGGAGATGACAACATCTCCAAAATAGAGACTCAGTAGTTTAACTTTCCGTGGCTGTGTCTGAAGACAAAATTTTCAATTATACGGCAAGGAAAGGAAAATAGTTTGTATAAGATGATTGTATCACTAAATGTTATTATATTTTTTCTTTGAGTGTTATGATGTGCACAAGCACACTATTAGGTCCTGAAACAACAGCCATTAACTACAGAAAGTTCCTTTATTTTTTTTTTGGAAATACCAATAACCACGTGGTGAAATTCAATGAAAGGGGAATGCCCATATTTGGAAATAACGAGCTAAAACTTTATACAAATGCTGTGGGATCAAGCAGGTAAATGCACTTAGACTAGTTTGAGGATTTGATGAATGTGTGCTGGAGATGATGTTATGCCTTAAGGATAAGGTTAAAAAAAAAAGAGGAGAATGAAATTCTAGGTCAGAGAGACAGCAGGAACCAAGACACAAGGATAAAAAATAAAGGACCAGATGAATTAAATCTTTGAACACACCATGCATGTTCTTGTCACAAGGTCTTTGTACTTGTTATTTTCCCATCTGGAATATTTGTTCTTTGGAGAGACAAATTTGTTTCTCTCATTTCAGCCAGCTTTCAATCAAATGGGATATAGCACCTCTCAATCTAAACTCTTGATCTCCTTATACTGCTTTATTTTTAAAAGCAATTATTATCACAAAATTATTACTTATTAAATCTCACATGAGGTCATGAAGTTAATTGGAATTTAAAGTTTTACAATAGAGAATGGATCTCAAGTACTTGGTTAGTTGAAATAAAGAATCTGTTAATAACAGGTGAGCAGGTGAGCACACACACCTGAGATATACCTTCATATCTATGATTATTTCAAAATGGAAAGGATTCACTGCAGGAGATGTGTTAAAAGAATCCTAAACTTTAGGACAAAATCATGGACTATAGAGAGCATAAAACTCTTAAACTCCATTCTTTATCCTAAGGCTGCACTGTTAGTTTCTTTAACCAATTTAGAATAAACCAGAAGCCTTACATATTTGTAGGAGTAAGAGTTAATCTCTTATGTAAAATGTTAAATCTGAATCCATACCAAAAATGATGCTACAACATCTAAATCAAAGTCTTTTTCAACATGTTCATGATATAAATAATTCTTCCAATGCATTCTCATCTATATTCTGAGTGAGATTTTCTGGACTGGAATCCCTATTCCATAAAGTACATTTTCATAAGAATCTCCTATTTGTGTAGTAAATGAAAACACAAATAGCACTGTAATAAAGCAATATGGTTGCAAATATTCCTAATCTGGTACAATTTCACTTGAAATTCTCAAGAATATGCATTATTTTTACAATATAATGATATTATATAATTTATGTTTATACATGCATACATGATCTAGATATGTTGAACTCAGATGTGTGCAAATTGTTTGAATTATATTAATAAGAAATTCTGCTTATCACAAACAGCTGCTAAATATTAATATCACACAGCATACATTTTACAATTGATGTTAATTATTTCTTTTTTTTTTTTTTTTTTTTTTTTTTTTTTGGTACCAGGGATCACGGCCATGCACTTGCAAGGCAGGCGCTTATGCCGCTGAGCTAAATCCCCGGACCAATGTTAATTATTTCAAAATAATAATGACAACTATTTAAATTGATTATAGGGTAAGTCAGTCTCTTATTTTTTATTTTAGTTATAAGTATTTTATTTATTTTTACTCAACTATAAGTGGGATTGTATTCTAATTTTGTACTCGGACAGTTTGTTTATAGTGCATAGGAACACAACTGATTTTTAAACACTGATTGCATAACCTGAAACTTCACTGAATCTTTTCATTAGTTCTTATGATTGTGTGTGGAGATATGTATGTGCGTAGTCTTTAGGGAGCAATCAACAGAGTGAAAAGGCAATCTACAAACAAAAAAAGAACGCATTAGCAAAGTATAGGTGACAAGAAGATAATTTTTAAAATGAACAAAGAACTGCTACATTTGAATAACAAAGTAAATACTTCCCTCAAAAAAATCCAGTTTAAAATTGAGCTAAGGTATTGAATAGACATTTTTCTAATAAATACAAGCAAAAGTCAACAGATACATGAAAAGATGCTCGATCTCACAAATCAACAAAAAAAAATCAATTGAGATCTTGCTTCAAAACTATAAGAATGGTTATTATTTTTAAGACAGTAAGTGTTGGAAAGTATCTCAACAAATTGGAAAATTTGTGTACTGATGGTAGGAAAACAAACTCTTGTACGTGCCATGGAAAACAGTATGGAAGTTCTTCCCAAAATAAAAAATAGAAATAAGATATAACTTAGTAATCTTACTAATTGCAATTTACCCACAAGAACTGAAAGCAGGATTTTGAAGAGATATTAGCACTCCTAGGTTCACTGTGGTACTGTCCACAAAGCCAATATATGGACATAAACCAAGGCTCCACCCCTAAACGTATGGCTAACTGAAAATATGAGATATCCATATTATAGAATATTATCCAGCCTTAAAACTAGAACGTTCTGAAATATGTGACAACATGGCTTGGCCTTAAGGACATTTAAAATTAAGTAAAATAAGCCAGCTAGAGGATAATTCTTTATAACTGCACTTTTATGAGGAATCCAAAATAGTCAAAGTCATGAAAGCAGATGGGGATGGAGGTTGTAAAGGAGGAGAGAGAGAAATGGAGAATATTTAATCAATGGATATAAAATTTTAGCTTTGCAAGATGAGTAAATTCTAGAGATCTGCTGCAAAAGATGTTGTGTATAGTTAACAATACCCTGTCTCACTCTTAAGAATTTGAGGGTAGATATAATATCAAATGTTTTTATCTCAATGCACACACATGTTTCTATATGCAAACATACACATATATAATAATTTATGTGTTACTAGAAATACTCAAATGCTGTTTTCACTTTGTTTTGAATAAATAAGAAATTTTTCATTTATTTTACATAATAGTATAGGAGAAGGAGGGATATATTTTAGAAAAGCTAGAAATGTGAAATAGTTTCTAAAGTTGAATTACTCTGAACAAATACATAATTACGACTATTTGAGACACCTTTAAAATTTTAAATATATATTGTAGAGCTTTACAAGGTATTTCTACATGAAGTTCACAGATGTTAGCAGTATGTGTGTGATTGTATTCTTTACCAGTAAGGTAAATAGCAAATACTTAACATTTATATACCACTTTACAGTGTAGTCAAGCATCATAAAGACATTTATTTGTTAATCATTAAAGAAAATAGGTTTCAAAAGGAATTCAGCATGTATTATTTATAGCACCATTAATCTAATTCTACAAACACCACAGTAGAGGCCTGGTGGTGGTGGTAGGGAGAGGCTCAAGAGAAGCCAATGTATACTTGTTTTAAGTTAAGGGATTTGGAGTCTCCTTAAAATAAACATATAACACATAAGGGAACATAAAACCTTTCTTCCCTATGTGATCTTGGATAATATTTTCAATGAATAACAAAAGTGAAGGGGGAGGGAGGGAGAGAGAGACACACAGAGACAGAGACAGAGAGAGACAGAGAGACAAACGGAAACAGAGACACAGACAGAGAGAATACTAAAAATACCCATTACATAACTACATACTGATAATAAATTGACCTTGCTAATGTAGTAGAGAAACAGATAGAGTATATCTGCCCAAATTGTGTACATGACATCACCTGCCAATATCTACCCAGTCAAAAACTTGAAAAGTCAAGTGCATCAAACCTATGACATCTCCATGCAAAATTTTTAGAAGTGACAAGAAAATACATCTTCTAGTTTTTGACTTGATAAGGCATCCTATAGTTATTGCTTATTGACTGATTTTTTATCATTACTATAATAAATGTCATTAAATAAAGTATTAATTTTACTAAATCCAATCCACATCTGCCCTTTTCATCCATAGCTGGAGTAAGCTCTCTAGATGAGAAGGAAGTATTTGTATTTGAATAAATGATTTAACCTATTGAAACTTACATCAGTCAACCATTAATTTTTTCATATTCATGATTGCAAATATTTTGATTAATTGACTGTGAAGCTTGAATATGTTCTTTGGATCTATAAAGAAGTTACTCATATACACACAGAACTTGTGAATATTTCTCCTACGAAGGAAGACCTAATGTGAAGGACAAAATACCTTGGGAGTGAACTGATTAATTAATTAAAAAAACCTAAAATTAGTGGACACCTATGCGTAGGTTTTCAGAGTATGTAGCCTAAAATTATTATCCAAATAATTCTAAATATTAGTCTTTTAATAACTTTTATCTTATTAGGCCTTTTAATAACTTCATTTGAAATTTTAATACAACTATTATTTTAACAGTATAAGGTTGTGGGAAATACACCATAAAGAAATTATATATAGTACCAGAAGTTTAGAATATTCATTTCTTATTAACTTTTACCTAAAAAATTGTTGGTATAAATAGAACATATTTCAACATATTCTCTAAATTATTTTATTCTATTGTTCCATGAATGGTACTTTTGAAGTTCTAAAACATTATCCTGATTATAACATTCCAGAGTAAGGTATTTTGAATAACGGTGGATCCTGGAAATTTTCAGTAATTACCTTCTCATCAGTTACCATAGTAGGTCTCAGTATCTTACCTTATCACCCTTCTTCCCCTTTTTCTCTTAAGAAATAGGTGTCCCTGCACTAGCTGCATGTCTGTCTTTGTGTCCATATGGTTTTGAACAAGTGGTAAAAGTGTTCACTGTTTGCTGTGTACCCACACTTGTATCATTCAGCTGGAATACCATCTGTTGTGGTACTCTTCCCATTTTTCTCATTTGATTGCTTTCTCAGTCTGGAAAATGGTAGCTTGATCATCCTATGGGTCTCCAGATGGCTGCTGGATTATTTCATATAGTATCCATCAACAATATTTGATGAATTATTTAAAGTTCATCTAAGGTGTTTGCAAGTCAAATATTTGGTCATAAAACATGGGAAATTTTATTGGGGGAAATATCATAATCTCAGACTTTAGAAATAAAATCTTTTCGATTAGTTTGAGGAAAGAAATGAAAAACGTATCTGTTTGAGAAGCAGATGGCTACTTTTACAGTGTTAGCTATCCAAAAATGTTTCTATTTTTACCCTCTTATATTGACTATGATGGCATTTTAGAGAAAACGTCATCCTTACATCCCAACCGTCTTTGTTTCTAGAAGGACAACTGTTGAAATTATATATATATATATATATATATATATATATATATATATATATATGATTAAATTTTCTGCAGAACAATGAGGCAGCCCTTTATTACATGGTTATAAAGATCAATTAATTAACATTAAAATTGAATCAGATCATAGTGATATTACAAAGATGGATGTATAGGAAGCAAGAGAGTAAAGATTGAGAGATTGTGATGCATATCTTTATGTGACAATAAACATGCCTAAAGGAAATCATGGTTTATCACCCCCTTTTCGATTTCTCCTCTAAGGATGCCAACACTTTAATGAATTTTTAGTTTCCTAATTTGTCTTTCAACACTTTCCATTTCCTAGGATAGGGTGCGGGAGTTTGTTTTCACTTCTGTCTAGTTCCTGTTTTGTGTAAAAGGATTTTAATTTATCTCTGCTACATTTCCTTGGTCTCTTTTCATTCATTCATTTATCCTTTTACTTCACAGTTACTGAGTACATACCAACCCTCTGGAAGAGATAAGAGACATTTAGAGAGGATGACTTCGTATGGAAGGACCTTTACAGTGGAGGAGGAGGCTTGTGAATCAGTGTCTACAGTAAAACGTGCTGTGTACCATAAGGTATTCATATGGAATATGAAATCACAGAAACACCCTTGCTCTCGTCAGAGTTCCATATTAAAGAAATGTTCCTATTATATGCTGAATCACTATCTTCACATAGAAATCTACATTATTTTATCTTTCACTCGAGATTTACTGAGGTATGTTCAATGATAACATTTGTTGTATAAGTAGAAATACCACTACCTACAGCTGGGTCAAAACCCTAACAAAGAAATCTTAATTGAAACTGGAACATAACTTGACTTATCCCAATAGTAAAATATCTTTATAAATTTTTTCTGAATTAATCATTTCCTTTAACACTAGATAAAAATGAGAAGGGTGTTCATGATTCTTACCTGATATCTATTCGTAGATTTTTATTTTATAACTTCTGTAATATGACCACAACTTAACCTTGACTTTAGCCTCTTGGTTAGTTTACTTCATATCCTATTTTACAAAATTCCTGATAAATTCTTTATATCTCCAACTTTTGCAAAGTTCTTGCTCTGTAATTTACCTTTTAAAAACAGCTACAGATTTGGTTACATTTACTTCAGGGGAGATGTTTCTGTCTCCTAATATACAAATGTACTTGAAAGTTGATTGGAAATAACATTTCCTAGTTATCTGTGCTTCAGAGTTCCACCTCAATGAAAATTAGAGTTGTCAGAATTATTCTGAAGACCAAGTGATGCCTACTCAAAAGCTTAGACTTAAGTTTTATAAATTCTACTAGTTTATGTTTGAATCTGATAACATCATTTGATAGCAAATATACTTAGTAAATTGATTCAACTTTGTATTTAATTCTTGCCATGTTGTTCAATTAATAGCATTTGGTGGAAGAATTTTGGAATATCCATTTTGAAAATATAAATTCTACACTAGGTATACAATACCAATTTCATTGTTATACAAAACTAATTTAACTGACTTTTCCTTTAATTTTCATTTCTTTGTTGTGGAATTATATAGATGTACTATGATACTCTGAACAGGAAATTTAGGTCAAGTTCACTTTTACAAAAACATAAATCTGTAATAGTTTTGGAAATATATATACTTTAATTTTGCAATACAAATACTTAAAATATTCTAGTGCTCATGTATAATACAAGTTGATAGAATACTTTGCTAAGTCAATCTTTGAGCTAGCTCATGTTATTTTCTTCCACAGGAAAATATTTATAGAAGTTTTTGACAAACAATTCCTAATTTTATCTTTTTTTCCCAAATAGAGTGTATATTTTGGGAATTGAATATTTTCATTATAATAAGAAAAAAGAAACAGTTACTCTTCTAATGGAAGAGAATTGTTAGAATAAGTGTTAGATTCTGTAAAAGTACTTTAATCTTTCTTGTGAACTATTACAAACCCAGGAAATAAACGATCACTGCTCTAAAAGAAAGCAGCTTCTTAAAAACACAATAACCAGGGAAGGATAATATTAAATACCTTATTCATCATCTCTCTTAAAGCTTTTCTCAGTAGACATTTATTGTTTCAAATTTTTGCATCAGCAAATTTTTATGGAATTTTCCTGAGAATCCTGCTAACTAAATGAAAATGGACAAAGTATAGTGTGTATTGCTTAAATATATTTATGGCCTCCAGATCTCTGCACTCGGTATTACCATGGCTTAGAACAGTGTCCATCAAGTATCAGTTTCATTATCTTTCACAATCTCAGGGAGATTTCAAAATTGGCCTCCCCAGCTTGTTGCTATATCCTCAGGGTGTAAATTTAATCTGTGATTTCTTTTTGGCAATTTGTAACTTTATTTTTCCTCTCCATTGGTTTAATCATTTTTTGGTCTTTCTCATCACAGTGTAAATTTTCTGTAGATATCAACCCTGTGTGTATTTTTGGCAATAGAGATGCATGGCTTTTCATAATTCCTGACACAGTATAACTCAACAAATACATATTGACATAACAAAGCAGCGAAATCAAACTTAATCATACATTTTTACGAGGCAGCAATGACCTTGAGTAATATTTTTTGTGTGTGAGAAAAATCACGTATTTCAGCTTTTAGTTGCTTACAAATTATGTGGGAACATTTATTTATTATATTTCACGTTGTTAGTGTTTATTCAACAGCAAAATGAAGCAAAGAGTAGTCACTGCAAAAAGAAGTGTTTGTTTTCACTTTGTCATCATTTACATTTTTATCAACTTTTAGAAAAGGAAAAAAATGTTGAGAAAAATCTGCAAAGAGTTTACACACAAAAGAATATTTCAATGAAGTAAAATATGTCAGCTCACTATACCATATTTTGTTCTTTCAAAATATTACAAAATCAACAAGGGACATAATGGTGTTTGATATTCTACAAAAAATGCAGTATGTTTAAGAGACTATGATGTGAGATGGATCCCTCACTGTGAGAACCACCTAAGGAAATGCTGACATATTCAAAAACAGATTTTTAAAAATTGTAAGTATATGTGCCTAAAATTGCTTCTGGATTATAATTAATTTTTATTTTATGTAAAAGACCATTCACTTATCTTTTTTAGACAATTTTCACAGCTTATCACAAATTCCTAGAGCTGTTATGATTAAGTCAATACATTTGCATGAGTAGTATGTAAACATACTTAAATGCTTCAGTATAGTGTTCTTGATATAGCCTAAGGTGTTTTATATGAATATATCAGGCATTCAGCTTTTTGAGTGAGAAAAATGTATTTTTATGCTTCACCACACATCCTGTATCTTTTATGGTTGTACTATATTCCCGCCTTGCTTCACATCATCCATTTAATTTTTTATATATACAGCATAATAAATGCATGTTGCTAAATTCAAACTTTGTAACAGTCTGACAGATGATAAGTGAATTTTGTATCTTTCTCTGTGCTTCACTGATCTGGTCAGACTATGACCAACAAGGAGTTTTTTTTTTAATGTATTTGAAACCAGGAAATGGGATGAGACTATGGGGACATAGAGAAATATTTCCTAGTAATATTGTTATTGGGAATGATTTTTAAAAATTGTTTTCTCAAAATGCAAAAATAAACTGCTCTGAAATTATTTAGAATCACAGAGGTCAAGCTAATTCCATCTTCTAATCCTGCAGAATAGAAAAGTGAGACCAAAATATCTACTTATATATTAATAGAAGCAGGACTGGAACCCAATTCTGCTAATTCCCAAACCATTCTTAGGCATTAGTCATCTTTACTGGTTGTTTTAAGGAGGCACAAGAATGCAGGATAGTGGGAAGAAGCTAACATGGGTTCTTCTATTTATTAGTGAAATGAATTTATGCATATGATAGTCCTGGTAAACACAGGTTTTTGTATTTATTAAATGTGAATAAAAACACCTGGCATAAATAATTTTGAATAAATGAAATGAGAGAACAGATACTGTGTACAATACTGGCCTTATGGAAGACATTCAATAAACTTTAGCTTTTACTATTACAATTATTTGCTATTGGCATTATTTTTAGAATTAATCATCATTATAAGCATGAATAACCTTTCAGCACTACAATATGAGACGATCACCCTATGGATGGAGCTTATGTAACTTTGGAAAAATTTCTCAGTTTTGGCAGATCCTGATTGTACCCAGTTTAGAAGTAACTAGTCCTAGTCAGTCAAGGAAATCGGGAAAGTGGCTCTCAGAATGTATTTGCAATTTATGCAAAGAGACGTATTTCAATATTCAGTGATGGTCAAGTATTTCCAATGCTCAACCTTGATGCCTTTGTGTAAATGGGATTGTTGCCAAAATGAAATGTAAGTTGTGAGTGCAAAGATAGCAGCAGCAGCCCTTAATCATACATACACAGAAAAGGAGGGGACTGTGCCATCATGTGACTGCCAAGAAGTCGATGTGCTGAATGTGGCAATCAGTTGGGTTTATTGTTAATATTAATACTAATATTAATACCTGGACATACAGTTGTCCTTCCAACCTCTGCTTCATAAAGGAGGAAATAATTTAGTGCTTGTTTTAATGTTATATTTGAACAATTATTTTACTTCAAATAAAGACATCAAAATAGCATAAAAAGAAATGTCTTATAAGATTAACTAGTGATTCAATAAAAATGGCAAAACTATGAATAAACTATATGTGCAATAACAGTAGTAATGGTAATGACAAATGTATGATAGTTCAAATCACATGTGCGCTGAGCTAGATCCATGATCCATGACTCTGGAGTTAATATTACTGGCAAGACTTTCCTGAAGAAACTATTGCCATATTAAGAAAAGAAAATGCTATCTCTAAAGATTTGTTTCTCATCTTTAAAATAAGAGGGCATATTAAAAAAATAGCCTCTTGGTTCTTTGCCAGCACTAAATTCTAAATCCATCTCCTTCCTCCATATGGACCTTGAACCTTTGGAGACTGAGGATGGAGGGAGGTCCACCTTGTGAACGTCCAATATAAATCAAATCAAAGTAGAGTACTACTGGAGAATTTTTGAACTGAGCCTAGAGACACCGCTTCCATAGCCGCAACCTATTTTATTTCTGACCATTTAGGATGGCATAAACTTGGTTCTGACCGCAATAGGAAATCCCAAATAGAACCAGAACATCACTATTTGGAAGAAGGAGAAATCAGTTGCAATGCGCCAATCCATTCTCTTGCTAGAGGTGATACCACGACACCGTAAAATATAAAATCAACTGAATGTTGGGGAACATTAGGGCAGAACCCTGGGCTTTCACTCTAACCTACATTTGCAGCCCATTTTTGAGACAGGATCTTGTCTCACTAAATCACCAAGTTTCCCAGGCTGGGCTCAAACACAGGATCCTCTTCTTCCACAGAGGCTGGATTACCAGTCTGTAAGTACAAAGCTTGGTTCACTACTATTCTTTTTTGTAAAGAGTACATATCTTAAAAATTATCATTTTTTTTAACTTTAAAAAATTTCCTCCATCCATGTGATAGGCAGATAGCCAATATTCACTGAGATTCAGGAATCTAAAAAAGACATCTATCCAAATTACTTTTGTTTCACATATTCTCGAACCTGAATTGTCTCTGAGTAGAAATGATAGGTAAGAGAATTCTAAATCATCTTTGCAGTGAATATTATGTTTTCATTTTGTACAGTAGAGCTCAAAATGCCTCATTTTATGCTTGCCATTGGTGGACACTTTGACAGGGTTTCATCCCTCTCTAGGTAAAATATGAAGCTGCCACTTGCAAGAAGAAATGAGAAAAATAAATGAGCATGAAACTCACAGCAATTGAGACCATATGAAACTCTAAGTACAGTTCTATCTATATCTGTTTGTAGACATAATTTTAAATGTGCTCTACCAAGAAGCTCACACAGGCAGACTACTTCTTCAGTTAAAAATATATACCTTAGGGAAAATATGGTAATTATAGTAAAGACAGATTAGAAATATAAGAATAAATCCATGTAAATCAAATATATATGCATGTATAACACTTAATAATATGCAAACAGTTTTTGAAAACACACTCCTAATGGAACTTAAAGACTAATGTCAGTTTTTTCAAAATCATTTCTATAGCCATTTGAATCTATGAAAAGCAAATAGTTATGCATAGAGCAAGAGATAAGATATGCCTTTCATAAAATAAACTTTACTACTCAAATTAGTGTATTTTGTGATATAATAATAAACATGAAAATCACATAAAAGTCCCTCTGACCAATGAGTAGAAAAAAATTAGAAAGAATTTAATCCTTTTAAAACTAATTTCAGTAAACAAAATGTTAGATTTTTACCAAATGTGTTTTTTCTATTGATAAGCACCATGCAACATTAGAGAAAAATGAAAATCGTAATCACAGTGTATCTAATATCATTTTGAGAACTTTTTTTAGAATCATTCAGCCAAACTTCTGATTCAAAATAAGTAGTGGCATTCTTAAAACAGTGTGCTTCATTTTTCAAATAATACAATATAATTAACAAGAGAATTAGTCAAACTATTATTTTACATTTTTAAATGTATCAAAATAAGTTTTTCTAAGGTAAGAGAAAATCTCTGTAATATATGTGGAATTTTATTTTAAAGATTTAGAGATTGATATAAATGACCACTAAGGTACAACTCAGAATTTGAAATTTGATTTAAAGTTTTCATTAAGAAAAGCGAACATTACATTGAAAGAATTTTTATATTTTGTAATTGTTTCTATCAGACCAAGATACCAAATCATCCTAAAGATTGGATAGTTTCTAAGTGACTATGTTTTCTAAGGAATGAAAATGACCATCATGTGATGATCTTTTATCATAGTTCAGTTTTGATTTATAGTGTTTAATTAGAAATTAAAAACAATTTGGATTGTATTTATGCATAAAGTGCTTCAAATAATATCAGTAGTTGAAAAAGATTCAAATTACTTAAATATTTTCATCTACAAGAGCTTTGTGATTAGTTTCCAGCTTTATTTTTTTAATGGGTTTCTTTGCACTAGAATGTCAGTCCTATAGTTTCATGAATCATTGTAAAACATTAGCGAGTGTCATTTTTATCTTACAACAATGCATTTTGATCTAAGAAAACAGACCTTGTCATAGTATACAAGTTTTGGATTCTATTTTCATGCAATTTGAGGTAAATGCTAAAATTGTGACATTGCACTTACATTTGCTAATGAGCTAGTTATGACATTAAAGTTGAGGTAGGTAAAAGAAAAGGAAGAAAAGAAAAGAAAATAGGAATACTTTGATTTAATAAACAAGTTACAATAAAAATACTCTATTAGTACTATAAATTTAATACTCTTAATTCTTAGCCAAAGTATGTTTTTTTCTATTTCTTTACTATGTCTTCAATCATCTCTAACTGCATGTTCAGATGCTTTAAGTTTTTCCTTTTTAAAAACTATGTATACTATTTCGGTATTATTTGAGAAGTTTAGGAGAAAAAAATCAGAATTCAAGAAGACTGTAAACTTCTTTGCTAAATAACAGTATCTAAAAATTCAAGCTAATTTTATGTTTAGTCTTAAATATTTTATAAATGTAACTATTTACTGTATAATTATACATGTAACAGCATGTTATTATGAGTAGAAATCCTAGTAATAGTTTCTAATGCAATCTGTTTTACATTTTGAATGGTAATTTAAAATTCTATAAAAATATGAAATCTCACTAGAAAAAATAAAATTTAAAGTTTTTAAAATTAGAGATTAATAAGTATAAAATAACATTTAGATGAATATTTTTAAAATTCTTTTTTAGTGTTAATCTTCATGCACAGGCACACTGGAAAACTTTATAAGTAACATAAGGTAATAATCTACAAAAAAGATGGTTAAGAGACATAACTAAATTAAATTTGTAAAATACTCTGAACTCTCAGAAGACAGACATTAACCACTGATGTTTTATTGTTAATAATCAATAAACCCATATCTTATAACTTTTGTAGCTATGGATATAGTAATTTAACTGAACTGTAAACCCATGATTATGGAATTATTGGCAAGGTAAACCAACAGATTAAATACAAATCTATATTTTCATTTGCAAAAGATAACACTGGACTTTATGACATTTACCAACTTTCGTAAAACTGACTGCCTTAATTAAGCATTTAAAATAGCATTTTTAAAATCAAAAGAATATGTGAAACTATCAGCAAAATAACATCTAAAAACCAACATTTAAATAAAGGAAAACATAAAATACAAAAACATTTAATAAAAGTGCAAAATGATAAACTATTTTTGGCATTTCAGAATCTCATGTATCTTTTTTCTGCTCAATATAAGATATATAATGCTCAATTTGCATCCCTTTTACACTCAAAACTCCCTCTGTTTAAGGACTAAAGTAGTAACCTTTAAATTAGTGTCGCATTAACCAAATCCATCAACTGCAAGGTTACATTTTTCATTTCTCTCTCTGGTTCATCTGAACTGGTTAATTCTAAAACATTAACTGTCAAAATAATGGCCCTGCATTTCCTCCATAAGAATGACTTGAATTTCCTACATATCTCTTGTCAATCATTCTGTCTAAATGGGGTGTGTATAAATTGTTCCATCACTGTGATTGTTTCTTAACTTTAATTTTGGATGGTGTTGCGCATTTCTACTGCAAAAGGAAATAAAATCATATTTCAAAATAAATTTATATTCTATGATTATATTTGGAATACATTTTTATGGGCAAGAAGTATTTTGTGGTCAAGTAATGACCAACTGTAAAAAGTGAATATTTGAAAAGATAGAATATTACTGAATATATCTACAGATTAAATTAAGGTATTAAAATACTATCCAACATTATTTAATGTTACACATAATTATTTGGGGAAATTTTTACAGCTCAGGCCATTACTTTCTATCCCTAGAGGTTAATAAAAGTCAAATATTTACTAAAGAATATTATTAATTCTCTGTCATATGTTCTGGCATCCTATAGAGGATGTGTCTAACTTGATACCTTGATATAAAAGCAACTGCAATGTCTCATTATAAAAACAATAGACTTAGGATAATAAATAACCCAGAAACATCGATACAATAGCACATCTAAGATAGCTTAATATTATTTTTTAACATTAAACACAAAACCAATGTTTCTGAATCAGAGGACACAGAAACAGTGAGTTAGTCCTAATAGTTGTTTTTTTTTTTCAACTTATCTTAAAGCATTAACCAAGGACCAATTCACTGTAATTTAGAGTTACAGTTGAAACAGTTGAGCCTTTACATTTCTAGTATTTCTACAAAAATCTTGAATAAACAGCTGTTGTCTGAAGAGTACATTATGGTCCTATGAAATGATCTTCAACTGGCATAAAGAGAAGCCATATAATCTGATTGCTTAACCAATAATATTCTTTTTTACTATTATAATCATGTAAGGTCTATGTAAATTTTTATCAAATGCCATTCCAAAATACATATTTAAGAAACATTTTATAATACTGCAATACACAAACATTTTCTAACTGTTCAAAGAATTTTGTCAGAGTAATTTCTTTACATTAGAATTTTAAAACCCTTTTTATCTTAGATGAATGAGGGAATTTTAATAATTATGTAAAGGAAAGAAATCACACACACACACACACACAAGAACACATGCAATCTAAAGTTATTATTTAATACTATATGCTTTGCAATAAATGAATCTGATCCTCCTATCTTTAAAGATGAGATACAGTCAAATATCAAAGTAAAATATGGGCAACTATTATAATTAACAATTATAAGTTAAATCAAAAGACAAGCTGAAGTTCTGTAACATTCAATTCAGTTCAATAATATAATTATAAAAATATTAATAACAAAAAGTATTCTATAATAAATATATATGATTAGAATTCAAAAAAAGTGGAATATTCTGAAAATTATATTTCTCAAGGATAGAATTTACTACCCAGGTAAAGTCATAATTTCTAACTTAAATACTTATTAAAGTAATAATAATAATAGCAATAATAACAGAGCCCAAATTATTTAGGTCAGTGAATGGAAAGCAGTGGTTCTCAAATTATTCATAGTGTTACAATAATAGACCTGGTAATAGAGTAACTATTTTTTTTATTCGAGAAAAGGTGTGCTTTTATCCTTTTCCCACTGTATATTTCCTTGGTCTATTCAGTTCTGAAGAATATCTATAGTATAAAGGGAAAAAATATAAATCCATTTCTGGTAAGGATGTTTATTATTTTTGTCTGTGACTGTGACTTTTGATAAGTAGAGACCACAGTAATGCCTTGTACTAACAATTGATTTCATACAGTTCCTTATTTGAAAGTAACCACAACACAGTAAGGTCCTTGACAGGAAGCAGTTGCTTTACATCCTTCTGTATCCTCCCACAGAGCTTATAACAGCTTGGATTGCAAGAGGTACTGTAGGCCACGATGCTTTGAAGCAAGGTCTGTTCATTATTCCTAAGTAACTCTAACAGTTGAAAGAATGCCAAGCACATAGTAAGTGCTGAGTAAAGTGATAGATTTGAACAGATTCCTCATGAATAGACCATGCATGATAGATACTTATTAATTCATTCTGAAAGACATTCTAGCTCTTTTGAATATACACTTTGCTTTATCTCGACACATCATTGCTTGGTAAAAAATCAAAGGTGAGATAGTACAAGTGTACTTGCATTGATACAGATAACTTGATAATTGTTAAATTGGCATTACCTTAATCATTTTGTTTATGCTTCTACTATAGGAATTTTAAGAAAAAGTCTATGTTTTACATTTAAAAAGTGTGTTCTTGCATACTTTTTACTAAGATGACATAAACATATTCATTGCTACTAATATAACATGTAGTTTTAATAAAACTAGAAATGTGGGAGACTGATTTTGTACTATTTATGATTGTGACTATGCACTATCCTAGGACTTCTGAGGCCTAATTAAGTCTATGTAATATCCTAAGAATGTTAATATAATTTCTGCTCCTAAAGTGTATTAACTCAGATATTATCTTTCTTTTCTTCATCAGTAATTGGCAGCTACTGATGTAGTAATGGAGAATTGTTTCTCAGAATATAGAGGGGTGGTTAACTTCATTCATTCAGTGATAACTGTTTCCTTGCTAAAAAAAGAATCCTAGAATTCAAGGATCAAAAAGTTTTAGGCTTCCTCCTTCTTTCACTGATGTGAACCCTTAAGGCTCAGAAAACAGAATTAGCTTCTAGTTAAACGAGTGGGAAGAAACTGCAGTAAGGTCATTGACCCAAAAGTCTTAACTAAACTGAAGCGATTGTTTTCTAATACAATATACAAAACCTTTAAAGGCAAAACAGTTCTATAATAGAAGTCACATAAAGGCTATTTTTAAAGGAGAAGGAGGATGAAAAGTTCTGCCCTCCATATCTTTTTTTTAAGTTTGGCAGTCAATAAATAGATGAACTTCTGAGACACAACTCAGACGCCAAGTGTTTGGGAGCAACCATGTGACTCTATGAGAAATGCTGTCCACCCTGACACACTAGTAACTCTCTGCCAAGTATCCTTCGCTATCTTCAGAGAAGCGGGAGGAAAAATGTTGTGAGGTTTAGCAGGAAAGTCTGCCTTTCTGCTTCCTTCTTCCCTTCCTCACAAATACAATGAACTGTTGTTGTAAGCCATCATGCTGCTGAGTCAATGTAACTTAAAAATCTACAGCAAGTCGTATGTCTGGAAGCACATTATAGGGCCACTGTAGCCATCTAATTCCCCTGGAAATAACAAATAATTATGGAGAATTCCTGAGTGCAGAGGATAGTGGATAAGAATTGTGCTGCTCCTTCACTCCAACACAAATTCTGTTGTGGAGGAGGATTAGAGAACTGTACTCTCTCCAACAAATATGAGTAATCCTTCTTCCCACAAAAGCATCAGCTAAATGCTATGACAGACATCTGGGTGCCAGATCCACGCAACCATTTTTTGTACACTTTTGATAATCCACCTGCAGAAATTACCACATGGCTATTGCTTAATATAGCACGTTGATCCGTTTATAAACTTTTTTACAGTAAAGAAATTGATTTTGTTTGTCTCTCTCCATCCTGTTTATCTCTCTGAAGCCTCCTCATGTTTTGGCAAAGACAGAGAATGACAGTAAAAATATCCCTGATGTGATTCCAAGCATTTATTTGGGAAGAAATTAATATGTGTATTTTAGCAATGCTCAACAACCTTGACCTTTTTTAGATTGGAAGGTAAAATTAATTTACTACAGAGCTGCTTTAAAAAACAGTAAAAGGATTTGTTACTATGTTTTTACCTCAGGTGGGTGGGCTAGTCATTATCCTGTGACTGAACGTCTGTGTGTTATTTATTTCAGACCATAATAGACTAGAAGACCAGTAAAATTTCACATTTTTGTGTGCATGAATACACATACATAAACTTTTACTGTATAATCTCAAAAGCTAGCCTATCTTTTGTTCAAATGGATTATAAATTATCTGTAAACTTTATTAATAGAGTTCTAGTTCTAGCCCTGCAAATACCATTTGAATTTTAAATCTATGACAACCTTTTTCCACAACGATCACATTGTGTTGAATTAAGAAAACTACATTTAAATTATCATTAAACTACTGAAGATTGGATTCTCAGTGGTATTAAGGTTGACATTTCCTTTTTATTTGTACTACATGAAGGGTTAATAAGGTTTGCATAACCTCATTCTTTGACAGCTTTTCAGCAGAGTATTTCAGGATCGCTGCCAAAACAGATTTTAACCCTTTTAATCATACTGTTAATAACCACATAGCGCACAGTACAGAGCATACTGCACATAACGCAATGTAGCTCTGAACACAGTTTGACCTGATATCCAATCAAGGAAGGTTCCTAGAGATGCTTGCCATTTTGGTTGCTATGGTGAGTTTCATATTTTGTGGAAACCACTGCTACATGTCTTAAAATAGACCTTTGCCAAGAAAAACATTGGTCCAGGGGCATATGCTGGCAGAGCATAGCAAGGTTGCTCAAATTCCCTTCCTTTGTTTTTCTCTCTGCCCCCTGGGGCAACTGCTCCAAGCATCAGCCCACTAGTCTGGCAGACTGAGAATCCAGAAACTTGCTGCTAATTACAATGTTGACAATTCCCAACCTGTTTATTGGCGCCAGCAATCAAACTGCATCCTCTCAAGTGAACCAAAAAGCACTTGCTGGCTTTAGCTTCCTGAGGTTCCAAGCTGGCTATATTAATTACTGTTAACTTAAAACTGTGTATTATACAGAAGCAGCTTAATTAGCTGGTTTGAGGATTAAAATCTATCCTTTACAAATCTTCAAGCATCTTGTTCTTGACCAAAGTATGTGAATCCATAAAATATCTTTTCTTGGAGAAAAATAATTATTTTATGTGTGGCACCTATGAATCATTTTGGTACCTGTATTATCTTCAAATGAGCATCAAAATAGGTCACAATAAAATATTATCTATCTTAAATTGTATTTATGATTTGTTTTTAACATTTCAGAAAGATAACAGGAACCATTACTTGCAAATATAGTAAATGAAGAATGAAAATCTCTATGGAGACAAACTATTGATCCTATTATTCTGTAGAATTTTAAAAGAAAGCTAGTTATTTAAAGTATTTTTTTCTAGTAAACTCTCACTATTGTGTCAGAAATCTGATTGGTGAGAAGTAGTATTTCAAATTTAGAAGTGTGCTTCTTTGAGTGGTAAGTTAGTGACCACAGTGAGAAATCATCCTCTTGGGCAGCAAAATAGTTAACATTATATGTAACCCAGATATGACAGTAGCAGCTCACCCTGCAATTTTCATAAATAGCATAAAAGAAGTGAATAGAGGGTTTGTAAAATTGAGAATTTATTTTTCTTGCTTTAGTCCAAGGATCAACCTGTCTTTCTTTATTCAACAAGACAGTTTTAAATACTTAAAAACGGAACCAGAGAATGAATACAATTTTATAGTGTATATTAAAGTGTGGTTTTATTTCTGCTCTTTGGTGTGAGAAAATAATTGGGTTGATGTTATTTACTAATCTTATTTTAAATTTTCCATTGTATAAGCTGTGTGAAAAAATTTAGTTAATCCAATCTTTTAGGCAACCTTTTCATTTAAGCTTATTAAATTGAGTGATACAATTGCAATTATATTTTTCTTTGTTTTATTGAAATGTTTTAACTATAGTATAACATCAAGTTAGTCTTTTAATTGTAATTTGTATGTGTTTCCAAATTGGTATTAATTGAACCTGTAAAATTTTCCTAGATTTTGGAAATTCATAAGTATAAGCATACTACAGACCTTTAGAATCTTTTATTAACTCATATCTGCATATAAAATACATGAGTTTAAAGAACATTTAAATTCTGAACATTAGGTGAAGACAATCACTGAATATTATGAAAAATGGAGAGATTATTGTCAGACATAGTAAAGTGGTAAGAAAAACTACAGTAATGACTTTTTAGTGTGATGTATTAAGAAACAAAACATCTATTGAGGGCTTTGAAAATGAACTCCAAATTTTATATAGTATTTATGGAGAAGCTTAAAGTTGTGAGGCTTTCAGATGTAAAACATTGGAATTATATGTCAAAGAACTGAATTGCTGATAGAAAAATAAAGTAACGAATAAATATTATTAATTTAATATGTGCTTTTCTAAGATCTGTGAAGTTTTTATTCAATGTGGATAATGGACTAGGAAGTAATTTCAACAAAAGCAAATAAATAATCAACTCGAAAGGATATGTCTTTGGAAATAAAGGCCAAGCTAGAGAAAAACAAACATATCAAACTTCTATGTCTTTATCACAGTTAAGAAACAAATAGTCCCCTTCCCTAAAATCTAAATCAGTGGAATCAAATAATAAAAACTAAACTCTTAAGAAAAAGATCTATATTTTGTATCAAGAATATTGCCGATGTGATCATAAACATTTTTCTAGGTTAAATTCTAAAGCACTGATTCAAATATAACACTATCTTTTTCAATAGAAAAAATGGACAAAGATGACTATCTTTTTTGAGGAATGCCTCCCTTAGTCTTAATCTTCACGAATCTAGCTTTAAAGACTGATGTTTTTTCCCGAGTTGAAAAACATCCAGATTCCTTGACTTTCCCAATTTTCTGCATATAAGCTAGGGCTCATTGTGTCAGAGGTTATCTATGTTTTAAATGATGCACAGTTATGTGTAAAAGCACACCTTCCAACCTAAAAAAAGCAAGACTTTTGAATATAATTTTAATTCATACAGTAAGTTGATTTCTTCTTTATAAACTGCATAAAATCAACACTGCCATTGCCCATCATAACCAGGAAAGAGGCACTACACTAAAAAAAAAGAAAAAAAAAAAAAAAAAAAAAAGATCTCTTTGAAAGTTTCCCAAAATTCACATTTTCTTCAGGGTGTATTGGTACTAGCTATTACGTTTATTAATACATCACCAGGAGTATTATTTATTTATTGTTTAATTTTAATTTTTATCACTACATGTCTTCAGTACATGATTGTACTCATTGTAAGCAGCTGGTATAGGTATATAACACATAGTAATTCTTTTTACAGTGCCTTCTTCTCTCCTTCCTAATTTTAAAAGAAAAGCCACTCAGAAACATTCCTCTCTGTAGTCCATGTTCTTATTATTAATTGCTATAAGTATCTCTTGTCTCTTGTCAGTTGTTATCCACATAGATTGTCAGATCAAACGTGAAACTGTCTCAAAAGTTTAACACAATCGCTATTTTTAAAAACTATGTCATCTACAATGAATCACAACCTCTTTGTGTTAAAAATTTTTGGTTTTTGGTATTTTAGTATGCCATATTAAATAACATAAAACCTGTTGTTTAATAAATTACATTAATTTATCAGAATTTATCAGAAGTATTTTAATAAAAACGTGGGTAAATGACTTTCAAACCTCATGCTCCTACTCCCAGATATCTGTTGAAATCAGTTACTTTTTAAAGTTTTGTAGAACTTTTAAAATCTACTCCCAAATTTTTAAATGGACAGATTTCTTAACATCATTGAACTGTAAATTAACATTACATAAATTGTCTGAATAAAGCAATAGCTGATATATAACCTTAACTTTTAGAAAATGCCATATTCTTTTGTGATTAAAGTATCAGTTTATACTTACTGTACCTGGAATATCTAGGAAACTTACAGCTTTCAAATAAAATTTAAATTTAGTCTGTTTTCCTGGTAAGCTATGAAAAAATGCAAGGGTCACACATATCCTTGGTTTTGAAAATATAACTATCATAGTAATTATCACATTCTGTGAAGTATCTTTCTGTTGATTGCCTTTTAAAATTTATTTTTCTAAATGGTTTCATAGTCACCGTGAAATAGAATACATTAGGTGAAATTCACATGGAGTAAAAGCATTGTATGTCAATAGCAGATTACACAGGTACTTAAGAGTTTCAAAAAGACTATCACTAGCTTGAAAAATATATAATCAAAAATTTTTAATTGTTTAAGATTTATATCTAAGAATTAGAGAAAATGAGTATTATTTCTTAGTATAGGATAACTATATATACTCTTAGTAAACAAACTGGAGAATAAGCATGAATGGTAACAACAAATTTAAATGCATACTGTGAAGTAGCCATTTTATATAATAGCTACTTTTAAAAAGACATGAGTTATGGAAAAAAACGTAACATTCTATATTAGCATTCATCCTAAAAGGGTATCATTACTTTCACTAAACTACTAAATATCTTGAAGCACTAATTATGTGCCAGAGGCTGGACTAGTTATTTTATTTTATTTTATTTTATTTATTTTTATTCTTTGTCATCTTTTTTTGAGACAGGGTCTCAGTATGCAGTTCAGGCTGGCCTTGAGCTCACATTGAAGCCCAGGCTGCTCCAGAATTTGTGATGATCCTCCTGCCTCAGCTTCCCGAGTGCTGGGATTACAGGTGTGTGCCACCATGCCCAGCAAGAACTAGTTATTTTAAATGCTACTTCATTATATTAAAACTAAATATCAAGACAAGTAGACAAGTAGTCTAGACAAGTAGTTCTTATTCATGTATTGATATAAATTGCAAATCAAATATTGGTCCTTTTTAACATGATGGGAGAAAAATTACAGTAATTTCTTCACTCCTTCAAATAATCATTTAAATTTAATAGTACAAGTGCTTGTGCACAGTGTAAACACTTTGAAAAGCCAAGTGTTTATCTATTCAATCATATATATAACTTCAAATAGGACTCTTTGTTATTTGGTCTCATTAGGCTGAAATATTTTTGAGGCTGTATTTATGCTGTAAGGATCTTCAAACTCGTACACGTATGTACATATGGGAATTCCTAAGATATCACATTAGTATAAAACTGTAAATCTTTGTTTTGAGACTTTTCTTTCCTAATACAACTTCAAATAAAAATTGGGGGGTAAAAGTTGATGGAAATATTTTCATATATGTCCTATTTGAGGAATTTAAGTAAAAATCTTGAAGAACAAGTTTACTTGATATCAAGAAGAAATGTGCTGAATACCTTTGAAAGATTTATGGAGTTTTTAAGGCTTTCTTTTTGCTTATGTTATTGATTTACACATCATCTATACATAAAGTGAAGAGTAGAATTTAGATCAAAAGAAGAAAAAAACGAATTTCTAAAGAGGTAGACAGGTGACAGGAGAATATAATTGTAGCCTATCTTCCAGAAGAGACAACTGAGGACCAACCTGTATTCAAAATCAGATTTTCCAGTTTTTACTCCAAAATTGTTTCCACCACGGTACATACCCTCTCCCAATAAGTTTCATATAAGTAAGGGGAAAATTAAACATTAGTTTTCCATATAACTGACTGTCTTCCCTAATTTGCTTTGTCTTTATAAACATCAAAATTTGTTTATATAAATTATGCAAACAAATTTTACATGGCACCAAATTCATACTGAAGCTAGAATTTGAATTCATCTAGTTATGTGTAAAAATATTCAGTATATTTGTAAATCTGATTTTATTTCCATTACAAAAGATCTTTTTCCTTATGTCTACATCTGGTAGAATATTAGCTATGTCATTCTTTCATTCACTCATTTTTGGAATCTAAAAATCAATAGAATTTTTGGTGTATGTATGCATATGGAAACTATCTTAAGTAATTTTTACTTAACACTGTGACTCATTTAAAGCTGTTCTTGAAGTTGACCTTACTTACTGGAGAGTAAAAGACTCTAGACAAGTAGTTCTTATTCATGTACTGATATAAACTGCAAATCAAAATTGCAATAAATATCAAACTGTAAGTATACATAATTTTAAAAATAATCATTTTAAGAACAGTGTTTCCTAAGAGCATGTATTTTGTTTATGTTTGTAAACAGATACTACTTTCAAATTATGCACAAATTATGCAATTGTGTAACTTGTAATATAATTTGTCAGATTTTTAAATTATATATTATGATATAAGTTATGTTTGAGCCATGAACTTATTAGAATGTAGATTATAGCAATATAAGTATCTTTACTTTAAATTCATCAGATGTGGTTAAGAGTGAGCAATATTTCAAGTGTTTGAACTGAATTAATAGGGGTTCACAGAGACTTCTTTTCTTTTCTTTTTTAGTTATCAGAAAACTTTTGGCTCTAAGTATGGCTATAATTTGCTTATGTTTGGGGTATTGTGCATTAGTACTTAGTCTTGAAGGGCTAAGTACTGTAAATGAAATGAAAAATGTTATATCTACACTCATACAGATAATGCAATGATTTACTGGTTTTGGGGATAAAATTGTCTTATTTAGCTCACATTATCACTATACAGACTATAACAGAACTTGTAACTAGAAATATTTGGACAGTCACAAATTTGTAATCAGGACAAAATTAACAATTTTAGAGATGCTTTGTTCTATTGTTAGTTTGTAATAAATTCAAGAAAATATTTTTCAAGAAACAGGAAACTTCATAATACCTTCTTCTAGCTTATCCTTTTGTGAATGAGTTGCTATGTTTTCTCAATTTAATGGTTGATTTTATAGAACCACACAAAATTTTTTGTAGACTGAAATTTAAGACTTGAAAGTTATGATTTAAAACAGAAGTGCTGGAGGAAAACAAACACTCAAACCATTTAAAAATAAATTGTGCTACAAAAATGTGTGCTTAAAACCTATATAGTATTTATGTTTATAGTTGTGTAGCTACAAATAACTAAATTCAACAGCTAACTAAAATAATAGTCTCGAGTATTCTGATGTCATGAATATTATTTCTTTTCAAGCAGCTAAATCTAATCTGCAGAACATGCTACTCCCTAACACTGTGAGAATGTAATTCCATCATTTCTCTGGTATAAAGATAGCTACACCTATACACTATGGAGAAAGTGCGTAACTGATGTTCTTTCACTGCCACCTCTTCTGTGTCCTTAGCCCTTCTCCTCTACTGTATCTAGCACTTAAAAATATTTTCCCAATGTGCCATCACCTGCATCTTCATTTGCTACCTTTATTTAAAAATTTACATTACTAATATCAAATACAAAAAGTAAAAGCAATAACACAGTTGGTGGAATTTTCCACCTATCAAATATTATTTCATCATTGTTTTCCTTTGCCTGGATTTTCATTAGTAGTTCTGTTCTGGTTCTAGGTTGGCACTATTGAGATACCAGGAACACATGATTCTTAGGCTAACAGTGGCTTTGGAGAAACTGGTTCTAAGATATGATTTATTAAAAAGTGTACTTCATCAAAGTAATATATTTTTTGAACCCATATAAGAATTGTCATGGTTATCTATTAATTTTTACTTCTGAATATCACCATTCATTCCCAGCAACTCTATTCAATCAAAAACATTGGAGAACATCTCACAAAGAATAAAATAAGTAAATTCTTTGTCAAATGTAGTTTCTATCAAATTCCTTCCTTACCTGACTCAGTAGCAATCATCAACCAACATGATGTTTCTTACACCTACTAACGAATGTTACTGGAGTACAATACTGAACATTCATAGACTGTATATACATTTTGATGGGAAACATAAGATATTCTATCTACAAGCCATAAAGTGCACTCATAAAAATTTGAGTATTTAGTTAAGATTGACTAAAACTAATGAATAAAAGCAATTTTAGTAAGTTTTCTCCATTCTCTTTTACTATGCCTTACATAATATTATCAAAGAAATAGTCTAAGCTGCACCCATATACATTTCCGGGCAGATTCTGCTACCTTCTTTAGGTAAATAAATTTTTTAAAAAAGATGTTTAGTTTTCTAATGTGGGGCATCAATTAAAAAGCAATAATTATGAATACTCAGTATCATTTGGATCCAACACGAAAACCACAAGAAAACACTTTGTGCTTCTTTACTCTTGACTATGGATATTGACAGGGCAAAAGCAGTGACTGGTTTGTGATGATGTAATTTAATTTATATTCTGAAGGGAAAAGCCATCTTGTAACAGTTAACAGCAGTAATTTCAATTTAATAAAGTCTTATTTTACCTTCTTATCTTAAAAGGCCTGGACTGGTGAAATATTTTCTTAAAAAAAAAAAAAAACAACACAAAACTGAAATAAGAACCAGCTCGGTCAGACTGACACCTAATGGAAACTTTTATAAGAAAATAATTCTGTAAAGAAAGCTATGAGATAAGTATTTAAATCACTGGATCAAACAAAAAATCACACACAAGAAATACTTTGTTTACCATGAGTGGAACTTTCTTTTAAACTTTATTACTAACATTTGCAATTATTCCATTCTAAAACTTATTAATCATTTATGAAGCAATTGCAATCATAAGCTGAAGTGCTAATATCAAATAATTGAACGAAATACCTTATTTTCAAAAGTTCTTTCTCATTCCCACAGCAAAGGACAGAAACTGCCTCCTCCATTTCTAACAGACCTGAACACTTAGCCTTCCGCTCAGTCCTCAGACCATACACACTTACTATGTAGCCAACCAGCATGACACCAACATTCCAGATATTATCTAAGAACTCCATTATATTGCTTCGGTCTATTTTTCTAATTTCCCAGTGAAACAACGCCACCAGTGGACATACATATTGCATATTGTTAAATATAGTATAAGTAAATATATGAAACCCCGTGATCTGTAACTAGTGGACCCCTAGAGAAACAGGGCCATTCATGAAACAAGGAAAGAACACTAGTGGCATATTTTCCTGTTAGTGATAGAAAGACAAGTGCAGAGACACTACCTGTGTTTTCTTTCAAACTCATCCCATTCTTACAATGGATACAGCCTTGGGAGCATCTTAAAAGAAACCTATCCTTTTCCTTGCAGACCAAGCTACTACCTAACTAAGCCCAAGAGTTGTGAGTGTAGATGCCCTGAAAGTCTGTGGGATCAGACAGAGGGGTAGAAACATGGGTAGGAGGGGCCTGAAGTAGAAGAACCCTTCACTAGGAATTGTAAATACTCGAAGAAAGGCAAGTAGGTAAGTGGGAGAACATGAGCCTGCGTGCCTCTGCCTCCTTCAAGGCACCAATCTCCCCGCATCCCTAGGCCTCAGACAGCTCTGGTGGGCAAGAACCCAGTGGGAAAGATGTAACTCGCGCCGGAAGAGGCACATCCACCAGAGACAGAAGGTAACTGGGGCGCAGCTCTGCTTAGAATGGGTCCTGGAAGCGCCGAGAAGGAAAGCTTCCCATTCCATTTCTCCTGTGATGTCTACTTCTCAGGATTCAGTCTTCGCAGCCTGGAGCACGACCAACACCTGGTGGAATCTTCTGGGCGCCTGGTAGGGTCCTGTCCTCGGGTTTCTCCTCCCGCCTTTGAAGGGCCACCACCAGAGGGGCGCTGGCATCCCGCCAGAGAGAAGGGCGCGCTGCAGAGCTCAGCAGTCCGTGGCCATCCAGAGCTGGAGCCTCAGCCGTCGCCTTCCACCCGGGATCCTCTTCTCCAGCTGCATCCTGGGGACCCCAACTCCTGCAACGTGGGGTCATCCCCCGAGCGCCCGGGCCTCCTTCAAGGCGTCCGTGCGAGGTTGCTTGCTCTTCGCTAGGAGGGACACATCCGTACTGTTTTATCATCCGTTAACATTTGAAACAAACACACAAAAACTGGAAGTAGGAGAAAAAGGCTTTCTCTTCCTCCTGTCCCTCCGCAGCAGACCTGAGCAGGGGTACATGCCTTGGGTTTGTTGGTGTTTGAGACTCGTCCTAAAAGCAGAGGCAGGGAAGGCAGCGCTGAAGAGGTGTCCCAAAGAAACTGGACTTCTGAACAGTCACTGCCTGCCCCAACCTCTTTCTGGAAGGTTTCCAGTTCCGCGCCACAGTGCAACCAATCCGCTTCCCACTCTGCTTCTCCACCTCTGCGCGGAGAATCCGAACAGAAAGAAAAAAAATACAGACATATACGTTTGGGCTCCTCAGAGACCCGGTGCACTTCAATCCGGAAGTTCCGCGGGGACCGGCCCGCAGGCCCCCGCCCCTCCCAGCCCGCGCCGACGCCCGCTGCAGAGTGGCTCGGCCGGCCGGGGGTGGGGCTCCGGCGCCGCCCCGGCGCGGGATTCGCGAAGTCACGAGCTTCCGCAAGCCGCCAGGGGCACCTTCGCCCCCGGACACGCCCTTCTTGCGGAGGCCGCCCCCAGCGACCCGGGCCGGGCTCCAGGTCCCCGCCGCCGGCGCTGCCGACGGCTGCGGGCCCCCGGGCCCCGCCAACTTTGCAGAGTCCCCAGTCCGCGCCTCTGCCCCGCCGCAGCCGCCAGAGCGCGGGGACGCGGGCCGGGGACGCCCGGGCGCCCGCCGGCTCCGCAGCGCAGACCCCCCGCCCGCCTTCCTGCCGTCCTCCCTTCCTTCCGTCCGTCCTTCCTCCCTTCCTCAGCCCCTCCCCTCCCTCCGCCTCGCCCTCGGCCGCCCCTCCCTGCGCGCACCCATTTTACAGTCGGGGTCACCCGAAGTGCGACGCACAGCCTTTCTGGAGGACCCCTAGCACGAACACCCGAGAAAAAGCAAAGATAAAAAAAGTGCTACCTTGGCAACCACGGGCGTTCAGTGGCCAGCTGCTGGGCCGGGAGGGGCGGCCGCTGCCCGCCTGCCGCTGGTACTCTCCTCGACTACGCGTATTCTTAAGCAATAACAACGTAATCCGTATTATCCACCCAAGAATACCCGTCACCGAAGAGAGTCAGAGGACCAAGCTGCCGCTGCCGCTGCCGCCGCCGCCGCCGCCGCCGCCGCCGCCGCCGCCGCCGCTGCTACCGCTGCGCCGCCACCAGAACTCTTGCTGCTGAGCCCGCCCCTGGCTGGGGCTGGGCTGAGCTTGACCGGGACCATAAATCCATAACTCGATTTCCCTAAAGAAGAATCCAAAGCTGTGCTCGGCTGCTTCCTGCCCAAATCCAAATGGCTGCTCTATTTCCAATTCTGAAAGACAGAGCACAAAACCAAGCAGTTAACACGGAAGGGTGCTCTCTTTCCCACCGGAGAGGAACATGGCAAGGCTCTTTGGGCGCAGGGGTGACGAGCAGCCTGCACTTTACCTGGTGATCTCCCAGTGTCTTCCTCTGTACTTGTTCTGTTTGGTGCCCACTCTGGTCCTGGCTAGCGCACTCTAGGTGCTTGGATTGGGTGTCATGGCAGCGAGATAACCCTGTAAGAGATATGCATAGTTAAGCACACAAATATTACAGATGTATTTGCCTAGAGGGCTTTAGGAAAGAAGTGAGGCTGAAATGAAGATTGGGTCATGCATGAGTGAAATTTGTAGCAGTGTGTTTTGGAAGTGCATTTTTCACAAGCCCAAGACGATAGAATATAAACACTCATTTAATTCACCACTCGAAATCGAATACTTATAAATCTACAAAGATAGGCACCTCTGCTTTGAAGGCCTTATAGCTGTAAACAACATAATGGTTTTTAAAGAAGGGGAAAAAAAGCTTTAAGGCACACAATAATCAAACACGTTTTCCATAGTATCTGAACTCACTAAGTTGGCAAGCTGTTCGAGTGTCTGTGATTTGAGCATTGTTTTGTGTTACCACAGTGTTTCATTCCACAGCCCACCCTTCTTACATGCAGCATAAATGCATGGGTGTGCGGCTGCTGTGAGACATCTACAGAAAAGCCTTTGAAGCTCTGTCTTCATAAAAATAATTTGAGGAGAAAACCAAGAAAAACTCATTTGAAAAGTGACTAATTTTGGCATTGAGGAAGAGAATCTCTGATTCTTGGGTGATCAATACGGCTTTTACTCAAAAAGCTTTGTCTTAAGACCCTGCAGTGGATATTCTGATAATAGGGGTTTATTGTTCACTAAATAAAATGGACAAGTGCAACGTCACTACCCAAGACATGTTGTAGCTCCATTAGAAAGTTCTCAATTTGCCTTCCGCTTTACTCTCAAATGCATGGAAGTGCATCCGTGCAAGTGGAAAAGAGAGTATGAAAACATGGCATTAGACATTATGATTTCTCAAATTATGTAAGTGCAAATAGCTCTTCATCAAAGAGTAATTATATAACAGAATCTCTCCCACTACCACAGCTCATCTCTGACCTGGTTGTAATTTAAGACATTTACTCTTAATATTGCTCTTATTATTGTTTTTAATGTAACACTTCTCCAGGCACACCAACTCATCCTTTTCCTAAAGTATTACTTACAAACAGAAAAGTCAACATGAATTCTAGGTTTTATGAACAGATGCTTGGTATAGAATGCCTAACACTTAAAATAATTCAAAAGAAAAATTGCATTGCCCAATTGCTATCCTATTTTACAGTATTTTAAGATAACTCTTAAGTACACCATTTACAAAAACTGCTGCCAATTTAACAAATTAATAAACACTACTTTCTGCTGTTACCTAACAAGCTATAAAGTAGGGCTTTTGCCTGATGCTATGATAAAAAAAAAAATCGAGAAAGCTGACAGGTTCTCTTCAGCTTGAACTCCTAGAAACAAAAGCCCTTAGGGAAAGTAATGCAATAGTCTATGGGCAAAGTGTACATTTGCTTCTGAACTCTTCCATTTAAATTTCAACTACCATTAAAAGGAAAACAACACACATTATACAGATAGGATTTGATTTACTAATAGAATGTTTTTAATTCAGAGGAATGGCTAAGACACACACAGACACACACATAGACACACACACACACACACACACACACACACACACACACACACACACAAGCACGCACACAGAGAACCACATAGTGCATCAGAATCACAGCATAAATATCCACATAGCTTTTCAATGCTTTCCAAACAGTCGCCTTTAGTTTAGCTCCTTCACAATTACAATTAATATTCTCTCTCTCTCTCTCTCTCTCTCTCTCTCTCTCTCTCTCTCTCTCCCTCCCTCTTCCTCTCCCCCTCTCTCTCTCCTCTACAGGCTCATAAGCTTTAGGAAACTAGAACAACGTACTTCATAAGCTTTTCTTTCTACTCCAGTAGCAGTACCAGTTCTCTCCCTACCTACCCAAATGTCCACCCGTTTCAGCACCTGGACCAGTGGACAGCTCAGCCCAGGCTGACTGCCGGCAGCACTTGCAGCAAACTGACGCTCTGAGCTCTAACCAAAGCTCTCTGGTGCTTCAGCGGGGTAGCCTGACTTACGAGAACACCATTTCCTACGAGACCACTGCCGCTGGGTGCATATTCAATTCAAACCTCCTTAAGCTGTCGGATTTCCCCCACCCATCCACCCTCCCTCCTTTTCCACCCTCCACACAAAAACAGAAAAGGGAAAAAACCCCCAATACTATCAGGTCGTTTGTTGATCAACTTACACTTCGCTTTTGAATATTGGGATACTGCTAGCGGAGCAATATCATCGGAGGCTTAGGTCCGCATTAAGTACCTTTGTTCATCGACTCCTGCAAGCCATGTTTATTAGAATCTACAATTCTCTCGCGCCCCAATAACTAGAGGTGTGTTTTGCGGGCGGGGGTGGGGGTGCTTTCAATACCTTTTGATCTCTCAAGGCCACCGCTGCTGACTGCTGGTCCCCACTACTTTCCCACCCTATCCCCCACGCTCCCACACCTATCCCGCTTAAAGGCTTGGTAATTAGACACCAAATATACATAAAGAAACGCGACAAAGCAATCGGTTGGAGGAAATAAGCCAATTAAACCAAAGCAGAAACCTCTCTCTCTCTCTCTCTCTCTCTCTCTCTCTCTCTCTCTCTCCCACCCCCTCCTCCTCT